>JACXGM010030252.1:0-13363 GCA_016801145.1 Umbra pygmaea
CTCTTGTGCCTCTGTTGTATATTGCATGTTATTGATTTGAGTTAGATGTCATTGTTAGTACCTCCCATGTCTTGTCACATGTTTCTGTTGTCCTATAGATCCCTGTTGAGTTAATTTCCTTGCCCAGGTGTTGCCCATTGTCTTCGTTAGTAAGTGTATTTTAGTTGAGTGTTTGGTCTTGTCTCTTGTTGGTCAATGTATCCTGTCTACGTGTCCTGTCAGATGTCTCCAGTGTCTCCAGTGTAATATCTATATCGTTTTGCCCCTCGTGGCAGTTTTGTTTTACAATTGAGTGTTGTTTAATAAACACAATTGTATTATTGAAGCCTTCGCGCCTGTATCTATTACCGTTTGGAACCGTGACATATCTGTACGTAGTAAGCGTATTCAATTGAAAGGTTTTAGTTCAAGAACATCTACAGTTACCACTGGTGTTCCCCAGGGTTCTGTTTTAGACCCGCTTCTTTTTATTATCTATATGCTCCCTCTCATAATATTTTGAGGAAGTATGGTATTAAGTTCCACTGTTATACGGATGACACCCAACTTTACATGTCTGCCAAAACCACTTGTTCTTTTCCTCCCCCATCTTTGTCCAGCTGTCAAGCTGAAAATAAAGATTGTCTTTCAGCTAACTGTTTGAAACTAAATGGCAACAAACCTGTGGCTTTACTAGTTGGCACTAGATCTGTTATATCTAAATCTAAAAGTTTTCAACTTTTGACAATAATACAATCTGTATTATTGTCAGGTTAAAAGTTTAACACAGGTTAAAAATTTGGCTGTCATCATGGATAGCACACTATCCTTTGAAAGTTAAATTAATAATATCACACAGATTGCATACTTCTACTTACGTAATATTAACCGTCTCCGTCACTTTCTCTCAAATAACAATACTGCAGTTCTTATCCACACACTAGTCAATTAACGTATAGACTATTGTAATGCTCTTCTCATAGGTTTTCCCTCCAAACTGCTGAATAAGCTTCAGCTGGTTCAGAATTCAGCAGCTTGTGTTCTTTCTAGGACACCTTCTATTGAGCACATTTCTCAAGTTCTGTAGCAATGGCACTGGATTCCATTAAAGTATAGAGTTGAATTCAAGATCTTGCTACTTACCTATAAAGCACTTCATAATATTGCACCCCAATACCTTAGTCAACTTCTCCATGTTTAAACTCCTTCACATGCTCTCAGATCTTCATCTTCAATTTCTCTTGTGGTACCTCAGATTCGATCTAACTGCCATGGGTCCCAGATCTTTTAGTTATGCTGATCCCCGCCTATGGAACTCCCTTCCTTTTGATGTTCGCAATAGTGACTGCTCGATGACTTTTAAAACGCGTCTAAAGACATTTATTTATACAGGCTTTTTAAAATATGTTTTATTGAGTTTTTACTGCACTGTATCTGTATATGTGGCTTGTTTGTTGTGATTTGTTTTATGTATATCACTTATGAGGCGACCTTGAGTGTTATGAAAGGCGGAAATAAATAAAATGCATTATTATTATTAGTATTATTTTTATTATTACTTGGAAACTCCCATGCGGAAAATTACTATGCTTGCAAAGCGAAGTCAGATTTTTGTTTTTTCAAAATAGTGCTTGTTTTAATTCACTGCAATAATCATTGTTAATTCATTATAAAGCTAGTAAATTGTAACCAAATGCAATTGTATTCTGTGTAAAGAAACAATAAAATTAAATGATAGCAAAGAAATTCTAAGTTCATGTTTTAATAACTATTTTATTAAAAACATTACCAAATATGTTGTACATGCAATTTGAATGAATATATTTTCAGTGTCTTATGTGAAAACATGATTACATTTGAAAAAAAATCACTAGAGTCTGTTTTATCCAACAATAGATTAATTTTAGCAACACATGAACACACTACATATGCAATGAATTAAAACTGATTATTGTAAATTATGAGTTATTCTTTTGAAGAGGAAAACTCAAGTTAGTGTTGTCAGGCAAAGGATTCTTGCCCATAGCTAGCGCCGGCTCTGCTCCCATGGTCCGTTGTTTCCGGAAGAAAGCAACGAAGCATAGAACCCAACAGAGACTACCACTTCCACAGGATACACAGTAAAGAGATGGCGGATTACTCAACCGACTAACCCGTTCTGTTTCATACACATCCTTATCTTTTTGAGCCGGAATATACGAACGAAGAGCTGCAGGAGCTCCATTCAAGGGCTACGAGAGAGAGAGAGCTAGCCGCACTCAATGCCGCAACACAGCCTCGTACTTCGAGAAACTGGTGTTGTACCTGTGGACATTTTGAAGCTATGGACACTGAACAAGAGTGCATGCCATATGCATGTGTGGCACGGAGTGGGACCTGTTGCGTCGCAACAGCCAAGAGATGCAAGGTTGTGTACAGTATGAATATTTCCCCTCTCTGATAAACAGGGCTGTACTTTAAACATTTTTCCATGTTCCTAAAATAAATTGGAACCAGCGACCCATACCGGAGGAACCAGATCCACTGTTATCAACCGAGTAAGTACACAAGACAAGTTGTGTTTTACGTTGGTGCGATTATTTGGAATATTGACCAAATTGTGTTTGGTTCGACTGGTCGAGACACTTTTGCCAAGATGGCTGCATACACGAAAGGTACAGTCTTTTAAACTATATATTTCTTATAAACTATATGTACACTTACAACATTCTCAATGCTTCGGTTTGCATGTAGTGACCCTCAATATGCTACCATGTAAGTGTGGAGCCTTGTTAGAGTTATAAAGTAGCCATTTATTTTGACTTAAAATATGCCCTCACAACTTGCGTTGAAAGGTAATTATCAGTTTGCACTAAAACTGGCCACATTCGAATTAGCATGTCAACATATCCCGTAAAATGTACAACTCGGTACCCATGTGTTATTGACACCTAGGTTGCATGATTTTTGCACAGGTGCGCTCTACGCCGAAAGTAGACCGGATACGTCACATTAATGAAACTCCGAAACTAGACTGAATACAAGTCGCAGGTTTTGAACTTATGCAGATGAAGGAGACATTCTACACAGCCAACAGCAGTGTGATGTTGTGCAAAATGAGGCTCGCTTCATGCAG
Organism: Umbra pygmaea; assembly: GCA_016801145.1. NCBI lineage: Eukaryota > Metazoa > Chordata > Actinopteri > Esociformes > Umbridae > Umbra > Umbra pygmaea. The sequence goes on from JACXGM010030252.1 coordinate 3,095, forward strand.
CTTAATATTAAACTTCAAGTCTATTTATTTAGTCAGCGCAAGTGTTGCTGAGGCGAGCAAATGCACTAAAAATATACTTATCCAATGTATATTCCCAAACAACCTCAATAATTATGAAACTACATCAAATAATTCAAAAATTTACACTGCATAGGCTGAAATGTGCATTACTGTATTTGAAGCTTTTAAAACACGAAAATGTAATTTGGTATTTGTTGATAGCCTATTTTCAAATTAGTTGTTTACTATTAAAATAATAAGGTTACATGAATACAGGCTACTGCCAATACATTTTATGAACTATGGCCTTCATGCATTTCAGAAATCATGGTTTTAATAAATAAAGCCATTTTCCAAATGGGGTGACTAGGATACATTGATGTATAGATTGGTCCTCCAAATATCCAGTTAAAATCAGAAAATACAATTCTTACCTTAGCATTTTTACTATAAAATAAATTGTCAAAATTGTGTGAATTGTTAGCAACTGCTATGTTCCAGACCATGTTTACAATGTGTTTAATGTCAGCTGATATTTATTTTGACTGAATAAAATAATTACTAACTAAACCCTGACTAAAATAACACTGATAAAATCACAAATACCTCTATTTGACTCTTTTATTAATTTATTCTGTTTGTTGATTGGAGAAAAGCCTCTTTACACAGAGCAAAACACGAGAAGAATTTACAGTACTTTTTGCAATATTAATCAATCAATAATAAACAGATATTTTGCCATTTTCAAAATCTATAATAGTAGCATGCATATTTCACCTTTAATGGTTATCTTTCTACCAAGTCTGGCCAATGCAAATAAATATATGATTCAACTGCTGGCTCAACAAAATGGAGAAGCTTGAAAACATCACAACTCCAAAATTAGTAATGGTCTGGTTTGCTATATTGAAGCAGGTGTCAAACCGGTGCCCTACATCTTCTAGGACATCACCATACAGACATTTTGGTCTTTTCATAGTTCCCCTTAACCCACAACATATGCTACAATTATCATACATAATGATGAAGTTGTGTTCTTTTATGTTATATATTAGAAAATGCTGATGTTGATAGTATAATCATTCAAAGTCCTGTCTACGGTATGTCACTGCAGAGTAAACCACAGGTTCCCCCGTCTCTCTCGTCAGTCTCACTGGTTGTGTTCTTCTCTTGGTCTTCTTCACAGGAAAATCCATAGCAGCATAGGTCTGCTCTTCTCCATTCTCTTTCTATTGAGTAGAATAATTCAGGTTGAATGCCTTACAAAAAGTTACAGTGTTAAATACAGTTGGAATAAATGGCTGGACATTTGGAAATGAAGAGAGGAACAATGACGAATATGTAGAATTTGTACACATTCAAAAATCACTGCAAGTAATTATTCGACTGTCTCTGTTAGCAGCCTGCTCTCCTACTCAGTGAGAAGAGGGTTAAACTAATGGGGAAGCATCAAAATAGAGTTGTACTGCTCTCCCCTTACTAATGCACTCAATATCATGTTTTGTGAAAAACAAAAACACAAAATTGAACCAACCCAATTTATTGTGGTACATCAAATATACGTGTTATGTTGTATATGTAATTAAAAATGATCATGCTTCAATTATCTGACAGATCTTCAGAAGATCGATAAATTAGCAGTCAAGCATTTTGTTGTCTGGCTTTGCAATCAAGAAAATCTCAATTTTTTTAAGCAAAACATACAAAGTAAGCTTGAAACCCTGCGACTGTCATTAATCACACTATTTTTATTTCATGTATCACAAGTAATTGGGGTTCCCCAGTTTTGTGTTTACATAGTGACAGAACAGAACATCTTGAGCATTAGTGGGGGACAGAGTTATACAACTCTGTTATATTGCTCCCCTTCTATTGATCCTATTTTCCCTGACTAATAAAGTGCTGCCTGCTTATAGAGACGTCAATAATTACTTCAAGCTCTTTTTGAATATTGCAAATTCTAGATAATTATTTGATTGTGCAAAAGACCATCAAGTATTGTTCTTTGTTTTTTTCAGTCCCCTGAATGTTCAGAATTTTTGTGTCCAATTATAGTGCAGGTGCCATTCTTATGTGATTAATTTCTGTATTTGATTGAATGGCCAATGGGTTTAACACCTCTGCTGGCTTCCAAGCAAACTTCCAGTTTGAAGATAGTACAGCAGGTGTCAGTATATGCACCTTTGAAGTTGGTTGCAATCTGCCTTAATTCAAAGAAGAAGAAGTTTGAAAATAGTATTGTCATAATGACATGATCGTCCTACAGAAATATAACCAAGATGGCAGAATTTCAAACATATAAATACTAATTTATTTTGCTGCAAGGGCTATAAAAACTGTTTCTGAATACATTTGTAGCTAAACTATCCCATTGCAGAATCTGAATTCATATCATATCTACAGACAAAAAAAAAATGTGTTTTACAACTGACTCGGCATAATGCTTCCGCACTGGTGTGTTTACTGTCACTTCCACCACAAAGGTAAGTGTTTATGATCTAATATCTCAAATGAAATAAACATTTAACCCTTGATAGTATTGTCACAGAATAGAGAAATATAATGTTCAAAGTTGTTAAAAGATCTTGCGTGTCACTGTATTAGGTACACATGCTAAATGCATTAGCAGTCGTCCTAGGTACTTACAAGGTTTTTCTATAGTGAATGGGGAGATAAGTGTTTTGAGACAGTAAGTGCATTGCATCATGTTTTCATCAATTTAGTTTACAAAGTTAATTGTAGTTTGCAAAGTTTAGTCGTACAGCCATCAGCCATCTAACTCGGTGATGTTTTCTGAGATTATTTCCAAAATCATTGAGGAATACAAACTTTCCAGCTGAAGCGAAGTAGCATGTTTTATTGCAGTTGCTGTACACTCCTACTATAGCTAAGTTATAGCCTTGGCCTCAGACGCAGTTGCCAGGAAAGAATTATTCCAGTGTAGAAAAGTATAAGAATGTACTTGAGCCACCAGGCAGTTTTGATAGTGTAGCTATTTTATCTCCCCTGTACTGTCCTCGCAGCCGGACAACTTTCTCGTGGTTGCTGGTATTCTGACTCAGGGCCTGAGTTGTCTCTTTTGGGGATTGAGCGGCAGACGCATCTACACAGGACCAATGATGAAATGAAAAGCTTAGTAATCGGTGAGTCCATTAGCTGTAATATTAGACTGAAGAATCAGCCAGCGATTACACAGTGTTTACTTGGGGCTGTTAGGGTTTGCAAACTGTGTCAAAGGTCTATTATATGTTTATGTCTTCATATTCTTTGCATAGCTATAAGTAGAGTGATAGTGCTGAGTGACTCAGGCTGGGGCAGGGGTGGGCTATAGAAATATATTGAGTAACCATATACTGAGACAGTTGAGTGCTATCTGTGTCAACAAGTAATCACACCCTAGCAAATAGCAGGAACTAAACATCTCTCAGAAGAATGTGCTGAGGACAGGACTGTTCTAGAGTGCCAGCAAAGACAGGGCAAAGCCTAAACCACGCCTTGGTCTCAACTATAAGAACAACTATGTGGGATTCAAACAGTGCTCTCTGTTCACCCTGCATGGTGTTTCAGGGAGACCATGTACATGAAGATTGCATTTATTACGCATTAAAGCCTATTATTCTTTGACCAGACTCAAAGGGTATTTTTCCCTCAAACCAACCAAACAAACACCGCATTGACAAATGGTGACCCCAACACGATTGGTTTAGGGTATTTTATATTGAATTACAATTGGCCACATGGATTATTATTTCCAAAAATTCCCAGACGAATGACAGACGCAACTCTCTTACAGTTCTTGGTCGACCACAATTAAAAGGTGGGCAGATGCCTATTGTCATGTACAAAAAATCTGAAAATGGATAATTATAAAAAATAAAAAATATAAAATAATTATTGTGAGAAAGAACTGTTTGCTGTGAGTATAACCCAAATTGCATATAGGTTTATACCATTGATACCTAACAAGTAACAACTGCAATCTTGAAGCGCTTAATCAAGGTAGCCACAATAATACAATTGAGTAACTGTGAATATAATTCCATTACAAGATATTTGAATTGTGCGCAGTCAAGTCAAGGTTGACAACAAGATTAACTGAAACAACGTTTGAGTTGTGCTCAGTAGCCACAACGAGAAAGTGGAAAATTACACTTGAGTTGTGCGCTGAAAATGTTTTGTTACATGTTGTCTGTATAACCAGTTGTTGATTTATGTAATATGTGCATCATTGTGTTTTGTTAAATGTCGTCTGTATAACCGGTTGTTGATTTGTATATTGTGCATCGTTATTTGTTTTGACAATGGATCTGACTATAAAAACGTTAGAGTCTACATTAGAGAGAGCAGAATAAGTGTGACAGGGGGTGTGAGAGATCAGGACTCAGACGAAAAGCGGGAGGGGAGCGTTAAAGGCAGTGTAGCAAGTGAAAGAATGGGAGACTGGCGGGATAGAATGAAACAGGCATTAGCCAAGCAAGAGGAGAGATTTAGGGACACACACCCAGGAGATTTTATGTATTTCCCCCTACCTACTGTAGGAGGTGACGATTATGCAGAAAACAACTATATCGAATGGAGACTGTCAAACAGCTCTGTAAAAGACGTAGAATTCAGAGGACGATTGACTGACATTATGGGACCTGTAGCTGACAGGACACGGAGTAAGACTAGAACGACCAAGACTAATAGTAGTCCAAACTTGCCCACTCAAGCCCTACTCAGACAGGTGGCACTGGGCCAATCCATCTACAAGCCCTGGGCCCATAGAGATGTAGTGAGTGTAGTGGAGGACCTGCCCCCACCAGAGGACTCTGGCCATAGATGGATTCAGTGCTTTGAAGTACATACTGCTGGAGACAACCTTACCATAGGAGACATTGTGGTTGTCCTTAACAGGTGTATGGGAGATAGCGAGACATCAGCAGGTGTGAGGGGAGCAGTACCAAAGGCTACATCATTCAACAATCATAGAAATGTAGTCTGGGCGGCTATCAAGGACAAATACCCCACTCGCCCTAACCCAACACTGACTGGGCAGAGACTTGTTAGGGAAATTCCACTGCCTCATCTACTGTGACGAGGAAGGTTCACACGTCACAACCAAACATGAAACTGAAATGTGCTACGACATCCCAGAATACACACTCAAGACAGAACCTCTATGAGTGATCCTACGCCAAGCTGGCCACCAAACCTGACTGCCCTACTCTCCTGGATGCCAGAGGCAGAGGAGGCGTTCACTGCCTTGAAACAATCACTGTCACAAGCCGCCGCTCTATCCCTGCCAGACTACACCATCCCATTCTGTCTGGCCGTTTGTCAATATATCCATGCCGCCCTTAATCACAAACGAAAGGTCTTACACAAACCATAGTGCAAAATTGGAAAACATTGAGACAGGACTCACAGACTGCGGCAGATACATAGCTGCAGTGGCAAACGCCATTGCAAAAACAGAACACATCGTCATGAGACACCCACTGGAAATCAACACTGAACATGGAATCAAATCATTCATCACCTCCAAGCTCTTCACCCTATCCAGCAAACGAAAATCTGCAATCACAAAGAAAGTCACAGCACCACATATCACCTACACCACTGGACAATCAAATATGACTGATGGGATGGGGGAAGGAGCACCACACGCCTGTGAAGACATAGCTGCCAAGATTATAAAAATCAGAACTGACCTTGCAAATGAACCACTGAAGATAGGGAAACTGCTGCTGCTACAGATCAATGAACCCATCAAACACAAAACAGAAATACAAAAGCTCATAGAGGCTGTGAAACTATACCAAAGTGGCCATTGTAAAGTGCAAAGGACACAGCAAGGAAGGAACCAACGTGAGGAAAGGAAACGATGCTGCAGATCAGGCCGCCAAGGACGCCGGAGGGTAAATACCAGGACAAATGGTCATGGAGGCCCAGCAGAGGCACAACTCTGAGGTACATGTTAGTTATGATAGACAGGCTCACGCACCAGCCGGGATCAGATACGCACCTAACCCCACACTAATTGCTAACTGGGAGGCCCATGCCTGGGCGCCCACCAGACCATCCTGAATTGCCAGGTTTTGACATTGCTAGAATAAGGCATGTTGAGTACATGGGTGTACTAACATCTCTGGTTGCCAGCCTCTCTAAACAGGTAGTGGCCATCCGGACTCCTGACAAGGAGAACCCAGGACGAGGTTGAGCGGCCTGCTGGGAAAGTATACCAATTGGGTAGTGTCAGGGTTTATTATAATTTGTATTACCATGGCTGTGCTTATTTGCTGTGGTATATGTATTTTGCCATATCTTAAGAAATCTCTCACAATAGCAGGAAGAGAGGCTGGTATTATGATGCCTCTCCTCCCGTTGGGCCCAGGCCAAGATCCAGAATTTGAGACTGAATAAGTCTTCAGGCAGCGACTGGGCCTCCTGGAGGATGATGACATCTTTGCCAGCAGTGGTGTTTCAGGGAGACACAAAGATTGTGTACACAAAGATTGCATTTATTAGGCATTAAAGCCTATTATTCTTTGACCAGTCTCAAAGGGTCTTTTTCCCTCAAACCAACGAAACGGACACCTCATTGACAGGGCCAGGGCTACCGCCCTAGAGGCTAATCTGAGGTTGGTGGTAGCAGAATCCAAAACGGGGCAAGGCTAGAGAGTATAGAATTATTGTTATTCATGTTGGCACCAACAAGGTTATGTTTATTTGAGTGTAGTGTAATCTACCTCAGAGAAGAAAAAATGATAACTGGTCTTGTAGAATATTGCAAATGGCTATTAAACCTTATTTATCCTCTGTTCAATGGTGATTCAGTTTCAGTTCAGTATGTTGTCATTGGACGTTTTTAAGTTGTATACACTTTCTTAAAAATGACAGCACCAAAGCAGCCAGAGAATTCCGTTGGCATATTCTGTTTGCATATCTGAAGTGCTGTCAGTAGCGTTAATAACTCAAACAATCTGTATTGCCAAAACCGTGTTTAACATTTGCCTTCAGTGCACGGTACAACCATTACGCATTTACAGGGCAAGTTAAAAAACGTGCTTTGAGCCTCTAAACATGTTCGAAATGTTATTACTAGTCCATATCCGTTTGCAGTGATTCCTTATAGTGAACACAGCTAATTTAAACAAAACAGTAAGTGTACATACCTCTGTTTATTTGCCATTTTCCAGGGAAGTCTACACTAGTCAATTGTCGAAGTCATACAATGCAATAATCCAAAAATATTTTTTGCCGTGGTCCATAAACTACTTTCACAACATTGGTCACCTGTAACCTGACTCTTGCCTTTACAGCTCCTAACAGTTCAAGAATTCAAGAGTTATCGCGCATGAGCATAGGAAAGTAAGCAACAGTGTAGACTTAGTCCATGAGCTGCCAAAGAAGAAGTGTCAGGATACCTGGCCGACTTGCTACATTATATTGAGATAACCACAGCAAATCGTTTTTTTGTGGATAAAATATGTTTTGGAATAATGACAATCGACTAGTGTACTTATCCCAAAATCGAAAAGCAGGAGACAAACAATTATTTTCTGCAAGCTGTGCAAAGACCTGTTCAGTGGTAAAACAATTTCAAGCTCATATCGGATCTTCTCACTCTGAAACGGCAGTTTTTGAATTACGCAGTTTACAGTTTGTGTCTGATTTAAAATATATATTTTTGCCAGTTATTTCAATTTGAAATGTGTATATTGCGCTGACTGCATTACCCACTTCGATAGCACCCAATATGATTTCCTAGTATTCAGTGGATTGGAATACAATTTAATTTTTATTGTGTGTGGATTTTTCCACTAATATCTTTCTACTAGTTAAGTATAATTATTTTATTATGCTCGTCGATAGAGAGAAAAGTCTATCTTTGAATAGAGTCAACTAAACGCATCCCCTGAATATAGATGTATTTTCAATAAAGCTCTTTCAAGTAGGAGGGACATATTTGGAAATAAATTGAAACCAGTGATTTAGGCTGCAAACAGGCACACGATGGGATTGAGAAAATGTGACTGGTAATACACCAGCATTCATGGGTGTGTGTGTGTGTTTGTGTGTGTGAGACGTGTATAGCCTAACAACCTGTTAGAATATTGAATATCGCATAGGGGACTTTTCCCTCCACAGACGCGCGTCTGTAAATTAGGGAATTAACTTGCGTTTGTTGGGCGGCTCAGCGAAAAGAAGAGGCGTGCTGCGGTGCAAACATTCCCTGGTGCTATCTTGCAGTTCCCGAAAACAATTCTGCCACTGACCAGGAAAAACCTGGTTAAAAGTCGGTGGCGTGTTATTCAGATGCTATTTTAAGGGCGCATGCTTGGCCATAATGTAGCGTGTGCACAACGCGCATACACTTTGCTCCTCTCAACTACACAAATGCAGCAGTTCGCATTATTGCAATACATAATTAGGAGGAAAATATTACCACACGAGGGAAACCTTTGTGGTGTCTGAAGATGTGAAAAAATAGCCATACATCTAGTGTACACATTTACCCAAATTAGTCAGAATAAATTATTCAACACTGATATACATCAACCGCAAGGGCACCCATTCAATCAATATACAAGTCATTTGTGATGCTAATAGTAAAATCACCCATGTCTTTTCGAAATACCCTGGCTCAAGCCACGACTCATTTATGGCAAACTCTGACAGATTTGATGGGAATCCTCCCTTGGATGGGTGGCTGTGAAGGGGACAATGCTATCTGTTAAAGACATGGCTGAGGATGACACCATTTGATGCCAGCAACAGCGCGTGAAATGCTGTTTAATCAAAAACACACACAAACATGCAGTGTAGCCTAATCAAACGAACATTCGGCACACTGAAAATGTGCGTCAGGTGTTTGAATAGGACAGGAGACGCTTTACACTACTGAAGTCGCAGCATTCTTTATGGCTTGTTGTGTTTTACACAACATGTCCATGAATCATGGATGTGTTGATAACATAAATGAAGAAATATTAGTGGACTTAAGGAGACGTGATGTTGAAATGCATGTGCCGTTGCTTGCCACAAATGCCCAAGCTGCAGCAAAACGAAAGAGGAGAGCTTATTTGACAGAAGAGTGAGGCAAGCAAAGTAATCTCGCTTTAATGTTAGACTACATTGCAAAAATATTACCATGCATTCATAACCTCGTGATTCAGTGAGAGTGAGCCCAAAACATCGGAAAGTATGTCTTGTGACATTTCTTTATTTACATTTTGTAAAAAAGAAAAATCAATAATCCGCCGTTATAATAGCAATCCGCCATGGAACAAGCGTGCCTGCTCTTAAAGGGAATGTGAGATGACGCTCCGATTGGTTTTGTCACGTTCCAAGATTAGAGACAGGCGCGAAGGTTCAATAATCCAAAAATACTTTATTTTATAGCCAAAATAATACTGCCACCAGGGGCTTTCTAAATACACCATAGGGAACCACAGGAACGCGTACAGGAAACATTGACAGACAAGAGACAAGGGGAGAACAACCTGGTTAAATACAAACACATACTAATTACTAACTAAATCCACCCGTGACAACCAATGACCCAATTAACAATCAAAATCAACCTATGACAAAACTAGACACAAGAGGGCAGCATACTCACACAAACAGAGGGATCACAGAGACAACACAGAAAAAAACCCAACCCATGTGTGACAGAATCCTCCCCCTAAGCCCACAACACTGGGGTGGGCGAGACAGAGGGCCCGGGGTCAGGTGGGACAGAGGGCGGCCCTGGGACTGGAGGGAAAAAGAGGGGACCTGGGTCTGGAGGGACTGAGAGGGGACCCGGGTCTGGAGGGACAGAGAGAGGCCCTGGGTCTGGAGGGACAGAAAGAGGCCCTGGGTCTGGAGGGAAAAAGAGGAGCCCTGGATCTGGAGGGACAGAGGGTGGCCCGGGGCAAGACAGTTCAGTTGGCGGCCAGGGCCAAGACAGTTCAGGTGGCCCCGGTGGCAGGGTGTCTGGAGGCCCTGTCACAGGCAGGGCGGCTGGTAGCCCTGTCACAGGCAGGGCGGCTGGTAGCCCTGTCACAGTCAGGGTGTCTGGTAGCCCTGTCACAGTCAGGGTGTCCAGTAGCCCTGTCACAGGCAGGGTGTCCGGTAGCCCTGTCACAGGCAGGGTGTCCGGTAGCCCTGTCACAGGCAGGGTGTCTGGTAGTCCGGAGGACGGCGTCGTCAGCGACGGGGGTCCGGAGGACGGCGTCGTCAGCGACGGGGGTCCGGAGGACGGCGTCGTCAGCGACGGGGGTCCGGAGGACGGCGTCG
>JACXGM010030253.1:0-13370 GCA_016801145.1 Umbra pygmaea
ATGGACTGCATTTATATAGCGCTTTTTCTGACCAACAATGGCCACCAAAGCGCTTTACATTGCCTCACACTCACCCATTCATTCACACATTCATACACCGACGGCGGTGTCAGCCATGCAAGGCGCCAGCCAGCTCGTCGGGAGCAGCTGGGGTTAGGTGTCTTGCTCATGGACACCTCGACACTTGGTCAGGAGGACCGGGGGATCGAACCACCAACCTTCCGCTGGACAACCTACTTGACCCACTGAGCCACTGCCGCCCCGGCTTCAGTATGAAATACCATACATTTCAGTCAATATATTCCACAAAATATGCCACCATCTCCTCAGATTCAATATGTCTTAAACACATTTAGTTTTTTCCAAGTTTTTCCCTTCCCAATTCCCACTGACCCGGCCTTCTCAGCAGCTCTGCAATTCCTAGGACAGATGTGGGATGGCAAAGGGTGCGCACATGTTTCAACCAACCACATGTCGCAGAGCTGCCAATTCCAAACACATTTAATGTGACAATATATTATAGAATCCAGCCCACATGCTCTTTCAGCAATAAAAACTCTTCTCTTACTACGTTCCTGTTAAATAAATTAATAAAGAAGATAAAAGCCTGAAGGAATATGTGTTATTTTGTGTTTTGATACTTTCATGTTATTTAAAATTTTCATGTGTTTTATACATGTTCATGGTAAGAAATTCTGTGCCTGAGTTTGGCATAGCAGTATAAGCTCCAGACTCCAGGGCAGGTATGTTGATTGTCCGTTACCCAGCAGCTCGATGTACCTGTTTGCATGTGGATATACTGGAGAGAGAAGGTGAAGCAGGTGTGCTACCTTCAACTCTGACCTAGGTGACATACTCCTGCCTCAATTACAATGTTTTTGCCCTTTAGAATAAGTTAGGCTAGCTCTAATTAGGTGACCCCTGCCTCCTGCATGAATGAAAACACCAAGTTTAATTCCAAATAGGCCTTACTGTATTTTGATTCTTCCATTGTGCCAAGAGCAGAATCAAACCTAGCTAATTGTTTCACACAGAACAACAGAGAGACGTCTCCAGACAATAACACGTCTCCAGACAATGAGGCTATTCTTGCTACATGATGTCACTTTAGTGGAATTGGTGTTTGTGATGTTAACCTGGGACTGGCAGTTTCTAAAGATGGGTAAAGTTCTTCCTTGTATGGTGAAACATCTCTATCCTGATGGGAGTGGTCTCTTCCAGGATGACAACGCCCCCATCCCCAGGGCACGAGGGGTCACTGAATGGTTTGATGTGTTGAGGAGTAATGCAAAATACCCATCTACAGATGGGTAGGAAAATAATGTGAATCATGTGCTATGCCCTTCGCAATCACCAAATCTCAACTGAATTAAAAACCTACGGTATGGGAAATTTGGTGCCAACATTTTAGACAGCACTCTCTTGTAGAATCGATCCTTTGTTGTTTCTTTTAAATTTTCCCTCGACTTTACAAAGAAACCATTTTCAATGTGTTATGGCCTCATGGAATCATGTAGAAACAGGAAACAAGACTTGCCTTGTCATCAAATCTCAGTAAATCATTATTTTAAACTCAAGAAAAGAGGAGGAAACACAGTGATATGCTGGATGGAAGCTCTATAGCCAAATTTGATTATAAGGAACTTACTGTACAACATAAGTAGCTACCTCTAAAACTCGGCACCAGCAGAAAGGCTGATCAATACAATGAAATGCAATCTTTCTTTTGGCTTATGAATGAACTCGGTCACTTCAATGGTCCTGTGACATCACTGAAGGACTTATAACACAACACAGATCACACTCAGAAAAAGGTACAGCATATTCTTACAGAGCATCCAAGTTGTCAATCAAATGGCGTGAATAAATGTGAGTAATCTCCTTACTGTGACACATGAGCTGCTGTTGTTGTGCTCACTGGAGATCCTCCATGCATTCACTGGTCTTAAGTCACCGGTGTCCTTATCAGGTTCCACTTATCAGGCGAAAATCATCACAAGTGAAGCATCTTAAAATTAGAGAAACCCATCCATCATAACTGAGAACTGTCTGTCCCCTTTTTGAATTCATCACCTCCGCTCCTAAATGCGCACCCACTGGTTGGAACCCACTACCCTAGACATTAAACCACATAACACCTCAAGGACCAGATATTTCTCCCTTATTTGTAATGCAATCAATGTAATAATACTTAGGTCAAAGGTCAACATGATACCAACACACACTATAACAACTTTTCTTGTCTGTTGTTCTGTTTATCAACAGATACATCATCATCAATGGTACAAACATCTAATGGATTTGATTAGCAGAACTCTAAAATCTGACCAATAGCTTGCTGAGTTGTGTGATTTGACTAAATTGATATACTACTTGGGGATTGGCTGTTGAAATTACAAAATTAATGGTATAATAACATATAAGCCTGGTTTCAATCTTAATCTTGATGGCTCAGTGGTTAGATAGTCAGACTTGTAGTCGAAGGTTGCCGGTTCAATTCCCGACTGTGCCAACTGTCGTTGTGTCTTTGGGCAAGGCACTTTACCCTAAGTTGCCCTGGGGTAATGTTGCTGTACTTACTGTAAGTCGCTCTGGATAAGAGTGTCAGATAATGAATTAAATGTAATCGTACGGTTATCATGTAATGAGAAAAGGGATGCCAGTTATACTGAGTGCTCTTTACTAGTGTTTCACAGGCCTCAGGGTCTGATGTGTTACTGCTTAGTTTATTAGTTCTGTGTAGTCTGGCTCTCATTTAGACCTCCCTTTTCAATTAGTACTTTAAATAGTAGATGTCCACCACCTCTGTTGTCTTTTCAAAATGTCTTATGATTATTTTTATGATCCTTTTTCCAGGACTGATTTTGCCTCACTGTAAAAATCATTACATTTACACTCACTGTAAATGTATGCACTCACTTTAAATGTATGCACTCACTGTAAATGTATGCACTCACTGTAAAAGTATATACTCACTGTAAATGTATACACTCACTGTAAATGTATACACTCACTGTAAATGTATGCACTCACTGTAAATGTATGCACTCACCTTAAATGTATACACTCACTGTAAATGTATGCACTCACTGTAAATGTATGCACTCACTGTAAATGTATGCACTCACTGTATATGCATACACTCACTGTAAATGTATGCACTCACTGTAAATGTATGCACTCTCTGTAAATGTATGCATTCACTGTAAATGTATGCACTCACTGTAAATGCCTGGATAAACTAGTATAATGCCTCTCCAGCTTAGATTTGGAACACCTGTTTAGAACTCTGCAGTTGCCGTAGACGTGTACACAGGAACATGATGTCCTAAATTCATGGACAGTGCATGCTGAGCCCAACTGAGGACATCGTTTTCAAAGGAGAGCAGCATTCACGTGATAAAAAAATCTCATAAAACCACAGATCTCAAACGCTCTCACGCATATTATCACTAATTACAATCTCAATATTAAAAAATGTTTTTTGCTGTGTCCAAAGTTTGCAGTTGCTTTGTCTGTTGAGCTATAATCTGTTCTTATTCTTACACATTCCATGGTGGTGCGCTGAGAATGCACAGTATTCACTTTATTTTAGAACGCGCATACATAAAAAAAAACTATTTCTCATTTAAAACGGCGACCTGGCCAATATAAAACAAAAAAGGTGCAAGTACATACATAAATAATTACACGGGGGACAGTGAACCCGGGCCACTGCAAACATCGCTTTAGGTAAGAAAGTGATAACAAAAATAACAAATCTAGTGTTTACATTGATTTTAAGCCTTCTCAGGACCAATACTCCTAGCACTCTTATCGTGGTGCAAAATGGACTGAACAATAACTGAGATGGATTTAAACCTTTTCAGGACATTAGAACAGGAATAACAAAACAAGAAATGATGCAAAACGCATTATTAGCAAGGTACAGGTAACAATAACTGACAATGACAATGAACAAACACAGGAACTATATACAATGGGCATAGAAAACAATCCCCCCTGTAAAATAATCACATTTTGTTGCTCTGCAGCCTGAAATGAAAACAGACAGACACAGTTTTTGTTTCATTCAACTGTATGTACAACTCATAACATCCAAGTGAAAGATATAATACCAACTTGTCAGAAAAAAGAAATTACACCAACCAGGTGTAGTTAATCACCTTCTTAATAGCACAGAAAGCCAAGTAACTTTCAACTGTGATCAGCTGTGGTCATTTTGATTAGCGTAGCATGTAACAAGCTTTTCCTAAAGCATTTAAGTCCATGGTCGTGCAACTGAAGACAACAATCAACTATGGGTGGCAAGGCATTGTCAAAAGATCTACAGGATAAAGTTGTGGACAGGCACAAGTCAGGAGATGGATACAAAAAAAACTTTATCTGTACCTAGAAGCACAGTGAAGTCCATTATTAAGAAGTGGAAGGTATTTGGTGCAACACAGACCCTCCATTGGTCAGGGCGTTGCTCCAAACTGGATGAAAGAGCCAGGAGGAAACTGGTCAGAGAGGCTACCAAGAGGCCCACAGCAACTTTGAAGCAGTTGCAGGAATTCATGACAAACAGTGGTCATTGTGTGCCTGTGACAACAATATCACAAATTCTCCACAAATGTGGCTTGTATGGAAGGGTTGCAAGAAAAAAGCCACTCCTCAAGAAAGGCCACATGCAGTCACGACTGAGCTTTGCCAAAATGCACCTTGAAGATTCTAAGGCCATGTGGAAAAAGGTGTTATGGTCAGATGAGACTAAAATAGAATTGTATGGCCTCAACGCCAAGTGATGTGTCTGGTGAAAATCAAATACAGCTTAACATCTAAATATCACCATTCCTACAGTAAAGCATGGAGGTATGTAGGCTGTATTGTCATGCCAGTGTTCGGGAGTTCAAATCCAAACAGACACTTTGTGTGTGTTTGGTTTTCATCGCAGCGCGGTGCAGACAGGTGACTCTTACTTTAAATCATTAATTACATTAACCATAAGCGTTGCCCAAACCCTTACCCTAACCTTAACCACTCTGAAACCTTGCTGTTAAGGCCATCTAAAATGAATACCTTCAGTATTTACTGAAATGCTATGTCATGATGCTTCCAATTGAAATATATTCGTTTGGAAACATGCTGAAAGACACTAAAAATATAATTCTACCCCTAATGGACGCATCAGGAATAACGGGCCTTTTAAACTGCCAGGGCCTATCTGCCGGCTCCATGTCTGCAGCCTCCCCATATTGGTTAATATTGCAAACCCCAGACAAACTCACGTGGCTGGCAAGTCACTTGACCAACAGCAGTTATATTGCATTGTGAACATTTTCCACTGGGGGGCACTGTTTGCTTGCAACTAGAGCTGATCCACGTATATGGGACACGTTCATGTTAAACCCTTTAGAACCATGTATTTGTGTTCATAACTGATTTTCAGGGACTGATCTAAGTTCATCATTTACATTAGAAAGAATTGTTCAGAAGTTGATTGGATCTGCTTGAATATAAGTGGGCAAACCATAACCAGGCCACATATGCAGGCTTAGACAGTTTCGTTTATATGCACTAAACTCGTTTTAGATACATAAAACTAAACAGTATACCATTCTTTGCTAACATCTTGATTGAACATATTATGCTAATTTCAATGAATATTCTGTGCATACATTCATCATAGACATTCCTTTATGTAAAAGAATAGGCTTAATACTGTACTATCTCTTCTAGTTTTGATTTAGTTGCAAACAAAACATATTTTCTATCATTCTGTAGTGGGCTGTGAGAATGCCTCTTTTGAGTTCTCCCTCCCACTCCAGGCCATTCATCCCTGCCCACTTCCCACACACCCACCCTGGGTCACTGGGCTTCTGGAGAGACAGGAGACTCACATACTTCCAGTGGTTTCACTCAGAGGTCCAGAATCTACCGACGTCATTATTTCAGTAGCTGGAGAGAATAAACGCAATTCATAAAGGAATAGCATGCAGCTTCATATTTTACAATGCAGAGAAAATAATTTATTCAACTCTAATGGAAATGGCAAAAGACAAACCAAGACATATCCATAAATTATGCATTTTTCCAACTTTCAGCCGCATTGATCTCTAAGCAGAGGCTTCCACATTGGAGGGAATGATTCACCACAGATTCCATCCTAAGGGCATTCGAGGAATTAAGAACAACCATAAACATTTAATATGGAATACAACCCTCCATTTCTCCACGTCCCAGTTGCACTTTTTTCAGCCATGACTTACGAGGCCCCTGTTGCTGGCTTCTGCCTACCCTGTCTCAAGCCTGTGGCCCAGGGTGGGTATTGTAAACACTTGCTTCACAGGCTCCCACAGGGAAAGCAACAGGAGGTGTTTGAGTGAGGCCCAAACACACAGGCAGGCAAGGCCAGTAAAGAAAACGTGAGGCAATGGAACACCTCCAGCCCCACTTTCAGGTCTCGCTCAGACCCTAGGTGTTGTGCGGTGTGGAGCGGTTGGTTAGTGGCTTGGTTTTGTCTACAAGGCTGTGGCTGGGGCACAAGCCATCACTCTGACACACACACGATGGATGTTGGCAAAATATATATTTTTTTTCTTAGAAGAATCTCCTCTTATAGCTGTTCCTGCTCTAGCTCATTGCTGAAATAGCGGTGTTATTGTCTCAAAGTTTCCTGGACACGCTCAAGGTCATTGGCCTGTGAATATCCTTACAGAGCCTGCCATTTTCAGAGTAAAGGACTTAACACAGTTGAGATTTTTATTTATTTTTATTTAACCTTTATTTAGCCAGGTAAGTTGACTAAGAACAATTTCTTATTTACAGCAACGACCTGGGAGCAATTAGCGTAAAGTGTCTTGCCCAAGGGCACAACGACATTTGGCTCAGTCAGGAATTGAACTGGCAACCTTCTGACTACAAGTCTGACTCCCTACCCACTGAGCCATCTGCGCCCCGAGATCTCTGAGGCCATGTTTTTATAGTAACATTGACACAGGTATGAATCCTTATAATATCACCACTTCTTGTTTTTCATCACTTTTATTATTTATATTTTAAATAGGCCTGTGTTCAATCTGCATACAGGTTTTAACGTTGCTTGCGGACAAATTTGTGCATACGGTTTGTCTCTTTTCAAAACATTGCATTCCACATCATGTGAGCATACGGTACCGTGACCATCTGTTTTGTCGTTATGTTCATAATTCATGTTGTCTGAAAACAATTGCCACATACTCTGCTGTACACTAAAAAATATGGAGACCAGATGAAGGAAAAAAACTCCCTAGGCTTTTGCTATAGGTTTTGTAGAAATAATGACACAACAACCATATGCTCGATGCCTTTGCTTCAGCAAGTGTTGATGTCCTTCACTCGATACACAAGCTCTGAGGTGCTATAAGCACATTAAGTGTGTCATTATTGGGTATGAATAATGTCGTGCTAATATCATAAGCACATATCAACAGAAAACAACTGGCAGCTCACAGAAACCGTCCACTAGCCACATTTACTTCCCCATTCCCCTCTGAGAATTTTTTATAACAATGCTTAACAGATTTATTTGGAGTATTTCACTTTCACTGTTTCCAGTCATTCCATGATCTGGGATCAGTGATTCTCCTGTTAATTTATTTTTTATTATTACTATTATTAAACCAAGCAGGTTGATTAAGAACCAATTCCTGTTTGCAGCAAAACATATTTACATTTGACATTTTAGATGCTGTTATACAGAGCGACTTACACTGAGTGCATACATTTAAGAGAAACTAGGTGAAACAACCACAACTCGGTAGTAAGAGCACTCAATATTAGAAAGAGTGAATAGGCAAAAACAGTGCTAGAAAAGGATCATACAGATAACAAAACATTTTAAAACAACAGAGGTGGAATTCAGCTAATTTAAGTACTCATTGAAGAGGAAGGTTTTCAGATGTTTCCTGAAGATGAGTAGACACTGCTGTTCTAGCCTCCAGTGGAATCGGGTTCCACCATCGAGGAACCAGGACGGAGAAGAGTTTTGACTGCTTTGATCGAAGGCTTACTTGGATCGGAGGCAGAACGAATAGCCTGTGTAACAATGTAGGCTTTGAGCATTGCCTGAAGCTATGGAAGAGCTCCTCTTGTTGCTCCAAAAGCAAGCATCATGACCTGGGGGCAATGTTGCAGGAGGAGCAATTAGGGTTACCTGTTTTGCTCACAGACAGGACAGAGCTTTCATTTTGGCAGTGTAGGGATTAGCACCAGGGACCTTTGAATCACCAGTCAGATGCCATAACTACTAGGCCACCATGCCACCCTATTTCTGGTTTTACTGTATGTTGCTCTCTGATGCAGGCTGAGTGCGACTGCGAGGATAATAGCCTTTTAGTGAAACTCATTGTTATATCATCTAATACAAACATATACAAAGGTACCGGTATATGACTCTCCTAAATTAAAGTGGAATTTGATCATGGCATTTATTTTAACTTTTATCTAGATTTGAAATATTTCATGTTTCAGTGTATATTTTTCAAGGCTAAATCAACTAATATGATGATTATGATAACATTACACCACAACAAGTAGTACCACCAATAGTTTAAACACAGATAAGACATGGTAGGTAAATTAGGAGTTAATGAAATCAATATCCTATAGATCAGTGTTTTTCAACTCTCTCCTCATTCCACAGTTTAGCTGTAGCCGCTGAACCAGCTCACCGTATTCACTAATCAAGGGCCTGATCATTACAAGATAAGTAGATTCAGGTGTGTTAGCTCAGAAATAAAAAATACATGGAATGGCTGGTGTTCCACCAGGAGAGGGTTGAAAACCACTACTTGACCACGCCCTTGATTTGGGTACAAAACGTTGGATACATAATTCCCCAGTTAAAATGCTTACATTACGCATAACCCTACGGTGGCCGTATTTTACTGGATCTAATTCTATAAATATGTTGGATATGCTTTGTTGATCCTATTGAACACACTTGCATGCCATTTTAATCAACATACAACATCATACCTAAAAACGCTTCCATTCCAGGTCTCAAAATGTGAACATGAACTGATGAACTGAATGTATGTCATGATTCATAGAGCAACTGGCTCACACTGCTACAAATTACTGTGTGCTGTTTCTAGCTAGCGAAAGAGACAAATATATGTACATCTAAGTTAAAAAATCTCCCACAAAGACTACAACATGGTTTCATGGCTTTGTTTTCAATTGTTTGCAAACTACGTGACACTATTCCTAGCTAACGTCAGCTAATGCTAATTAATGGAACCAAATATTATTTTAACACCAGGTGTATGCTAGGTACCTAAAAAAAATGACAGCTAACATGAACATAGTGTAGTGATGATAGTAAACTTGAAGCTACTTCTTAAAACACAAGGTAACGGTAGTGAAAGCCAACTAATGCAGGCTAATGTAACTTCGGGAAATGCTAGCTAACATGTGCTAATGTTAACTAACATCAACATATGCTGGCTAATGTCAGCCAAAGTCACTACATTGTTAACCATATCCCTACCACTATTATTATATTAACACCAACACATTTCTTTTGGATTATTTTGATGTTGTTGTTAATGAAAAAAAAATGCTAACCAGGGGAAAATTCTGTGGTAAAACAGTGATGTAGGTTAAACGTGACTGCTTGCATACCTTTACTGTCAGTGGTAGCCTGTCGGCTATCCCATTCAAGAGGCAGATTAAGTATGATGCAAGAAGTACATTTTTTTTGTAAATCAAATATTTTAACAATGACATTCAAGGCTTATGAAAATGATTATCAAAACAACAAAAAGTGTCCAAAATGTGTTTTGTATCACATACGAACTTAAGGCTAATTACATGACTCCCAAATAAAGGACCCTTCGGTTTGTACCCCACTAGGGGGCGTGGTCAAGTTAAACTGCCTCACCATGTGTATCTATGCTCAAAATCAAATGTAGTAAAACTTGTACAAATATTTTGTTATTTAATATGCATGGTGGCCTGGTATGGGAGCCTCTCTGCACATAGCTGCACAGCAGGTGGTTCAAATGGCCCAGCAACTCAGTGGAGCTAAAGGTTCCACCTACTGTAGATAACTTTCTAATGTGGTATCTGAAGAAGTACTGCAGCATTATCAACCACACATGATGTTCATCTGTGAACCATCAGGGTTTGTTTCAGTGCATGTTAATAAGACCCCAGAGCATCAGGCTTTTAGACAGCTTCAAAAGTATTTGGTTGTTCACACATACAGTGTAAGTATTATGAAAATTAATCATTTTTGGAGGGAGTGCATACACTCAAATATTTCAGCTTCACAATTAAATGAGGTTGAAATATAATTTCTCAGTTTTTTAGCTCCAAGTCATTCTTTTCCAAATTGGGTTCACCATTTAAAAGAAAAACAAATAAGTACTTTCACGCTTTTAATAGTTGGAGATTTGTGCTTAGGAACAATAACCACCACATTGTTGAAATTTGTACCGTATGCTTGAAATGAGTGGCCGTGTCATTCTTGGAACCATAACCGTTGGATAGATTAAGAACACATAGCTAATCATACCCTTTTAGTAAGGCATAAACCAAAAGATTCAATTGATATTTTTATATCTAAATCCAAAGAGCCAGTAGTTGTTGATAATTAAAATGTAGGGAAATTGTGAGCCAAATGATTAGTCAGAGTTCCAAGTTTTAATATACAGTAAAATAAGCACACAATATTAGCAAAGTTAGTTGTGGAAAAAAATGGTGAAATCAAAGTAAACTAGTTAAGCATTTTTTTAAACTATATTCAGTTTGAGGTGTTAGGTTGTTGAATACTTTTCTTCAATATTTAACATCTTTTAGGGAACCAAATATATTTTTTCTGTCATGTCATTTGTTTTATAAAGAAAATGTATATCTGAACATTAGATGTTTCAGTGATATAGTAAAGTCATTGGGAGGCTGAACCTTCTAAAATAATGTATCTAAAATATAGAAAATGTATATTCATCTTACTAAAAACAACAGAACATTTATTTAAAGAAGGAAAGCACAAGGCCTGGTGTAGTCCAGTGTGAGTACCAAAGCACAAGGCCTGGTGTAGTCCAGTGTGAGTACCAAAGCACAAGGCCTGGTGTAGTCCAGTGTGAGTACCAAAGCACAAGGCCTGGTGTAGTCCAGTGTGAGTACCAAAGCACAAGCCCTGGTGTAGTCCAGTGTGAGTACCAAAGCACAAGGCCTGGTGTAGTCCAGTGTTTTAGACCACTGCCTCCAGAGCACATGTGCTCTATTCTGCACTCTATTCGGAACTAAAAAACTCTTTGCTCACTTTCATATCCAATAAAGCATAACATGATAAAAAAAGAGAAGCAGTGGTGAGCTCAGCAATCCCAAGTGGCCCGGTAAGCTAAGAGAGACTGTGGATGACCAAAAAACACCAGAATTGTTATATTTGTACCTTTTCTTAACCAGATAAGTTGACTAAGAACAACTTTTTATTTACAGCAATGACCTGGGAGCAATTAGGGTGAAGTGTCTTATCCAAGGACACAATGACATTTGGCACAGTCAGGAATCGAACTGGCAACCTTCTGACTAAAAGTCTGACTCCCTACCCACTGAGTTATCTGTGCCCCTATAATGAAGAAAAACAATAAACAACCATGTCACAGTTCAGAAACGCTCCACATATTAGGCTTGGAAGAGTCAGCCACGATCTGCAGGAGGTCACCCTCCTAACAACAGAGGATACACTGAAAGGGGCTAAAAATTAAAAAGAGCCTTTATACTTCTGAAACAAAGGTACTGTGGACAGATGAGACAAACATATGCCAGAGCAAGGCCAAAGTGAAAATGTGGAGAACAAAAACGTTCCCAGCAAACCAGCCTTAAAATACATGTTTGGTGAGTGTTGTAATGGCTAGTGCTGGAACTGGCTCACTTGTCTTCATTGCTGATGCATCAAAATTCATTTTACAGTGTTTATCCACGAACCATATTAACTGAAAGAGTAACGTTAACCAAGAAACACCTGTCAACTCAAGGCCAAAAAGTGTTGCCTAGCTGGATCCAGTTATTAATTAAATGGAACATGACATCAATTTGCTTAAGAGATGTGAGGCAACATCATAATATGTGAAAACAAACAACAAATGAAGCTAACAGCAGTGCAGGCCTGACGAAGCATTCAAAAAGATGATATCTCAGCGTTTGGGGAAGTCAGTGGATCACAGACTTAAGGCAATTACCTCAACAACATTCTCAGTGACATTAGCAGTTTTACTTTAGATTTTACTTGCTAGGGCTGTGTTAAGTGGAGATTGATATGGCCATTTATATTTCCTGCTTAGGTCAATGAATCAGCTGTAATAATAACATGTTTCTAAATACATCATCATTAATCATTAAGTAACATTTATAATTGGTATACTGTCACGGTGAATCAATGAGACTGTTGGCTATCTGTTTGTTTCATATTCAAACCACGTGCACACACGACTCTGCCTGCAATGTGGAAAAAGTCCTGCATGTCTGACTAGGGAGTCTGTGTGCCGAGGCGTTCCTTTTAGATGTATTACTTTCCTGTAAAGCACTTTGGTCAGCCTAGTGGCTGTTGTAAATTCGCTATACAAATAAAATGACCTTGACCTTGACCTTCCGAATTACAAACACAGTAAACGTCAGGGAGCACAATACAGTATCTCAGACATAGAAATGGAATGTATAGAAAGGCCATTCCAATTTAAATCAATGTAGAAGAATGGTCAGAGCGGCAGGCATTTTTATGTGTTCCATTCCATTGCAAAGATCTAGCATCATACTTCCGCATTAAACTGATTCGCCTGTTGTCACAATGACAACTAACAACAATCGCCATTTTTTTGTGTACCAATCGAATGACCACGGCAAGCCGTTCAATGGCCTTTCTATCCATTCTATTTCTATGATCTCAGAGTTCCATCCTCTCCCTGTTCTCTGGGACCAGGCTCTTGAAAAACCCTGGTGAGTCAACATCCTCTCTCCTGGTAGAAAAACAGTGGACCAAGCTCCTGGAACACAGAGGGCCACTGACGTACAACACAGTGGAACCTTTTTCACCTCAAATATTGGTACATACATTTCTGAGCCTCTGGATGACTTATATTTGCCTGAAATAGTTAAAGAATAGTCCTCTCACGAATCCCAAATGTTTAGCGTTTTTAATGTCTGATTCTATGCCTTTAACACCATATTAGTAAGTATGTAGGCTATCTGCTGTACTGTACAGTAAGATAACTTTTTCCATTCTCCATCATCTACAGAACCCTCTGTGTTCCAGGACAGTCTGAACCCAACCACTTCCCCTCTTGCTGGAGACAGGAAGCGGTTACTGTTGCTGCTTCCTTTTGGCCCTTGACCTAGCAGTC
>JACXGM010030255.1:0-13362 GCA_016801145.1 Umbra pygmaea
TTTTAAATCTACTCATAAATAAATGAAAAACCGAGTGTATTTTCCATGCATTTCTGAACTAAAGACGGATGTAAAAAGTGTCCAAAAGCTTAACAATTTCGGCATATACGTCATCCTTATGAAACAGAGATCTTAAAAATGTGCAAGATTAACAATTTTAACTGAAGACTGACGGAGATAATTCAGGAAAGATCTGTGTGGTTCGTCTCAGGAACCGGATGTAAACGTCATCACGGTGCATTTTTTCTAAAAATATAGTTTTACAAGCATAGCTATAGCTCATTGGCTGTTCACTCAATCAATCTAAAATTTTAGACTTATGTGGCCAGCCCCTTAACAACATGGTTTGAATTGGATCCAGTATCCTATCTTAATATATAGCTTTGTAGGGTTCTTTTAAAGAGGATGTAGAAAAATAAAAACAGAAAATATTTATGCATTTTCTTTATTTCATCCTGTGCCATATTCACTGTGTATATTTGTTTGAAATGAATTTTACATATCCAAAAATTTCAAGGTATTTTCTTTAAAAAAATATCAACCATATGTTTGTACTTGCCTCAGGTCCAGTGTAACAAGAGTTTAACTTTTGGTATGTTTTTTTAGGCAGAATTTGACAATAAGGGGGCGAGCCTTAAGAGGTTAAGATGTTAGAAATTCATCTATTACTGTTAAATGAAACTCACAGTATCTAGCACACTTTCTAGGCTTGGAAAAGTTGTCTTTTTTGTATTTAAAAAACAAACACCTTTTTATTCAGCTAAAAGGAAAGTTTACATATTTAACATGCTATTTATTGAAATAAGTGAATATTTCAATATATATATATACAATAAATAAGTATGCATTTCCTTCGAACACCTACAGTACATGAAGGTGGCGGGTCACATATAGAGTGCAAATTAGCTTCAATTTTACAGCATGGTATATTAGGAGAGATGGGGTGACCATTATTATTAATATTACAGGATAATTTTCGGATTATAGAAAAACCTTGACTTTTTTTGTTGTGAAATTCAAGTCTGGATTCCACAATTCTCTCTTCATTGTCCACAATGCGGAAATCATAGGGCCTTACAATTTGCAGATGATTTCATTCTGTTCAGTCACTGTTCTTTTTCAAGTGCAATTTCAAGATAATTTGTCACACACAGGTGTTATTGCATGTACATTGAAAATCTTGTCCATTCCGACCACTGCAGTCTATTGTCCTTGTCCTACAATTTTTTTCTATTTAATTTTTTTTCACTTGTCCAGGATATTGTCAATCCCTGTATTCCATGGTCTATTTTACCTTGTTTTGCAGAAAAATGTTGTGCATTTTTCTAAAAAGCGTCAGAGCTATAGTAGCTGAGCTGCAGAAGTGAACCTTCTAAACACTTCAGTATGGCTATTCACTGCTGGAAATTAGCCTGACATTCAGAACAATTTTTTTAATTCAGCTTCATTCCAAAGTTACTTACTTTAGTTTTTTGTGATGGGTGTTGTCTAGGGATGTTCATTTCGGGTAATTTTCCTGACCGACAACCGGAACTCGTTAACCGATTATTAACCGTTAACTGATAAGATTATAAGATTCAATTGGCTTTAAATAAAAAATTAAATTGACGAGTGTCTGTAACCCGTTAAATATACAAACTTTTTTTTCACAGATTTGTTTTAATGTCTAAACAGCATACAGAACAGATCAACAACAGCTGCCGGGTTCACCAGCTTTGCGTACAAGTTCACTCGGGGGCAAAGTCCACAGTAAACAATACGATGAAACTAGTTAGTTTCATAAAGCTGTGTCGATGTTTGGTTTCACTTTCATTTTCACACATGTAAAGTCCACACCAACCAAAATATTGTCGCAGAAAATTTGTCGCAGACGTTTTCACTTTCTGTTTTCAGTTAAAGGACATCAAGGCTACTTTCCTTTGATTGAAAACAGAAAGTGAAAACGTCTGCGACGAATTTTAGTAGCCTTGATGCAGTGTTTACCGAGTTGTCAAATTATAGAATGAAAACACTCGGTGACAATCTAGAACAAGGTTGTTGCTTACAGGAGGCCTATTGCAAATAAGGGATATATTTTATTAACACAAACCAAAATGTTGATAACGCTTGCTATGCGTTATGTTACTAACTATACAATAACTGCCAAGCGCTCCCATTTCATTGAAATTACCATTATGGTCCTCCGAAAATAAAATGCTTGTTGTCAATCACTGTGTGTTGTTTCGAAGGTAACCATATTTTGACGGCTATAATGCATCAGGAGCATGATGAATTACACTAGCCAAAAATAATATATGCTTCCCAATACGATAGCGTTATACGTTTCTGTACATGAAAAAATGAAAGCGCAAGTTAATATCACAGTCACCATAAATGTTCAAGGCTTGTCATTTTAAATGAAGAACACATTGCAGATGCAAAACGGACAACCGGTATATTTCGCTCCTCATTACCTACATCTCCCCACCTTTCAAAATGAAGCGCCAGGCTCTGATTGCGCGTGCCAACGCGCCACGTGATTTAACTAATATAGGCTATATATACTTAAATAATAAAAAATACTTCTTAACCGTTTAACTGGTAGTATTAATTGGTCAAACGTTTTGGTTTCGGTTAACGGTTAAACGGTCAATATGAGCATCCCTAGTGTTGTCAAATAGATAGTCAATGTCCCCTAACCCAGTGGTTCCCTTTGTTTGGGCACAATGTTTCCTTTGGGGAAATAATGTCCAGACATTTGAATGCTGTTTTCTCAATGTCAGAAAGTGGAAGTACACCTGTCCCATTGTGCAGCCACTAGCTAGCTATCGCTTCATCACGAAAAAACACTTTATTACAAAAAAGATTAGATTACTTAAAACCTGTGGCTGGTTAGCATGTCTACATCAGTGACAATCTTTTTGTGGTAAGTGCAATGATCTACTCAATCGATCACATGGCAGTTGATTCAATGCATTTAGGGGTATGGTCCTGGTTAAGACAATTTCCTGAACTCCAAACTGAATGTCAGAATGGGAAAGAAAGGTGATTTAAGCAATTTTGAGCATGGCATGGTTGTTGGTGCCAGACGGGCCGGTCTGAGTATTTAACAATCTGCTCAGTTACTGGGATTTTCACGCACAACCATTTCTAGGGTTTACAAAGAATGGTGTGAAAAGGGAAAAACATCCAGTATGCCTCAGTCCTGTGGGCAAAAATGCCTTGTTGATGCTAGAGGTCAGAGGACGGGCCGACTGCTTCAAGCTGATAGAAGGGCAACTTTGACTGAAATAACCACTCGTTACAACCGAGGTATGCAGCAAAGCATTTGTGAAGCCACAACACGCACAACCTTGAGGCGGATGGGCTACAACAGCAGAACACCCCACCGGGTACCACTCACCTCCACTACAAATAGGAAAAAGAGGCTACAATTTGCAAGAGCACACCAAAATTGGACAGTTGAAGACTAGAAAAATGTTGCCTGGTCTGATGAGTCTCGATTTCTGTTGAGACAGATGGTAGAGTCAGAATTTGGCGTAAACAGAATGAGAACATGGATCCATCATGCCTTGTTACCACTGTGCAGGCTGTTGGTGGTGGTGGTGTAATGGTTTGGGGGATGTTTTCTTGACACACTTTAGGCCCCTTAGTGCCAATTGGGCATCGTTTAAATGCCACTGCCTACCTGAGCATTGTTTCTGACCATGTCCATCCCTTTATGGCCACCATGTACCCATCCTCTGACGGCTACTTCCAGCAGGATAATGCACCATGTCACAAAGCTCTAATCATTTCAAATTGGTTTCTTGAACATGACAGTGAGTTCACTGTACTAAAATGGCCCCCACAGTCACCAGATCTCAAACCAATAGAGCATCTTTGGGATGTGGTGGAACAGGAGCTTCATGCCCTGGATGTGCATCCCACAAATCTCCATCAACTGCAAGATGCTATCCTATCAAAATGGGCCAACATTTCTAAAGAATGCTTTTAGCACCTTGTTGAATCAATCCCACGTAGAATTAAGGCAGTTCTGAAGGCGAAAGGGGGTCAAACACAGTATTAGTATGGTGTTCCTAATAGTCCTTTAGGTGAGTGTATATCATCATTCAGATTGGAATCAATTCTGTTTTATATAGTGATATAAAATGTTGGCTACATCGCCCAGCCCTGGGTCAAACTAGTAGATATTAAGGAAGTTATTATTATGTATCTTTTTTGAAAAGGTTTAATGTCTGTAAAATTGTTGACTGATGTCTCCTTTCATCTTCAACCGTTTATCTGGGGTCGGGTCAGGGGGGCAGCAGCTCTAGCAGGGGACCCCAAACTACCCTTTCCCTGGCCACATTAACCAGTTCTGACTGGGGAGTCCCGAGGTGTTCCCAGGCCATTGTGGAGACATAATCTCTCCACCCAGTCCTGGGTCTTCCCCAAGGTCTCCTTTCAGCTGGACGTGCCTGGAACACCTCTCTAGTGAGGCGCCCAAGGGGCATCCTTATGAGATGCCCAAACTATCTTAACTGGCTCCTTTCTATGCAAAAGATTAGCGGCTCTACTTCAAGTTTCTCTCAGATGACTGAGCTTCATACCCTATCCCTAAGGGTGCCGCCAACCACCTTCTTGAGAACCCATTTTAGCCGCTTGTACACGCAATGTCATTCTTTCGGTTATGACCCAGCCTTCATGACCATAGGTGAGGGTAGGAACGAAGATTGACCAGTAGATTGAGAGCTTTGCCTTCTGGCTTAGCTCTCTTTTCGACACAATGGTGCGGTAAAGCGAATGCAACACCGCCCCAACTACTCGGAATCTCTGGCCAATCTCACGCTCTATTGTCCCCTCACTCACAAACAAGACCCTGAGGTACTTAAATTCCTTCACTTGGGGTTAGTACTCATTCCTTACCTGGAGTACGCAATCCACCGGTTTCCTGCTGAGAGTCATGGACTCAGATTTAGAGGTTTTAATCCTCATCCCAGCCGTTTACACACTGCTACAAACCGATTCAATGAGTGCTGAAGGTCACTGACCGAGGATGCCATCAGGACTACGTAATCTGCAAAAAGCAGTTATGAGATCCTCAGCCCACTGAACTGCAACCCCTCCCCACCATGACAACGCCTCGATATCCTGTCCATGAAAATCACAAACAGGATTGGTGACAAAGCGCAGCCATGGCTAGAGGTCGACCGATATGGGTTTTCTCAGACCGATGCCGATGCCGATCTTTTGAAATCAGGGTCGGCCGATATATGCTGCCGATAATTTTTGGTTGATATTTGCTTGTTTGTAACCTCTATTTGAAAGATAAAAATCCAACACTAAATAGTACTTAAGATACAAAAATATTTATTGAACACTTGAACACCAATCTGCACTTGTATACTTACATTAAACATGTATAATGTAAAAACATATATTGTATACATAAACAAAACGGGTAAGAACTAAGAAAAAAAATAACTTCACTTTGACAAATAAACTTTTAAACGAAAAAATAAAGTTTGTGCACTTAGCAGCATTTATCCAACATCTGAGAACAATAAAATGAATTGACCATTTTAACAGTAGCAGCAACCAGCAGTTTTTCTTTGTTTTAGGTCTGAATAAAAATGTATACAGTAACACTTGAACACAACAAATCTTAATGGAGCTTCACTTCTGCTACTTAATCATTTAAAATAAAAAAGTATTGAAGTTACTAAGTGAATAAAAAGTTAGCAGCATTAGATAATCTACTTAAGTGCAATTGACTTAGCAGCGCCATCTCCTCATTTCTGAGGGAAGGAACATTTTTAAACAACAATACAGAAAGAAATGTGCATCATATCATACTTAGTTTTGACCGACTTTGAGGCACCATAGCTCCGGCTGTGTTTATCCCACAGAGATGAGCCACCACTTAATATTTTCGACTGATCTTCCCCTTTCCAATGGTATCAAGCTTTAGTTGCTAGCATGTAGGGTTTGAGATAATCGCGTTCGCCCACCAGAGCGTCAATTGACTTTGAAGGGTTAATCGGCTTGATATTGGCCGATGCCGATTATGTAAAAAATGACCAAAAATCGGCCGATTAATCTGCGTACCGATAAATCGGTCGACCTCTAGCCCTGGCAGGGGCCAACCACCACAGTGAACAAATCCGACTTACTCCTGAGAACCTGGACACAGCTCTCTGTGTCCAGCTTTGGGCATACAGACATTGAATGACCCTGAGCAGAGACCCTCTACTCCCCCAGCACCTCCTACGTTATTTCCTGGGGTACCCGGTCATACGCCTTCTCCAGATCCACAAAACACATGTAAACTGGATTAGGTCTGGGCAATATATCGATATTATATCGATATTGTGATATTAGACTGATTATCGTTGTAGATTTTGGATATCGTAATATTGTGATATGAAAAAAGTGTTATCTTTTCCTGGTTTTAAAGGCTGGATTAGAGTAAAGTGATGTTATTTACTGAATTTACCAGACTGTTCTAGCTTTTCTATTATTTGCCTTACCCCACTTAGTTATTATATACACCAGTGATGATTATTTATCAAAAATCTCATTGTGTAAATATTTCTTTGTAAACACCAATTGTCAAACATACAATATCGCCGCAATATCGATATTGAGGTATTTGCTCAACAATATCGTGATATTAGATTTTTTCCATATTGCCCAGCTCTAGACTGGATGCGCATACTCCCAGGCCCCCTCCAGGATTCTTGCAAGAGTAAAGAGCTGGTCTGTTGTTCCACGGCCAGGATGAAATCCCTAAAAAAAACAGATACGTCTTTTGGAAATGCTGCGTAGAGAATTGCCTTTATTGCAGTGGCTCAATCGTGTTTTGCTTCACAAGAAGCCAGTATTAAACAAAACATTGATCCATTTAAAAGCAGTCGTTATGTCGATTCATGATCATCTTAAGATGAGCAAGGAAATATTGGTCGTCCACGATCTCTGTAACAATAGATAATCATTGTCAAGGAATCTTCAGCATCAACTCCAAATACAATAACAAAGCATTCATTCTGTAACGGGTGTATTTTATAATTGTTATTTTTAGTTATATTATTATTGAGGTTATTTGTGAATTAATATTGGATTACAAAGTTATTTTTGTTAATTTGCCTCGTCTCAGCAATGTTTTTTACTGAAGAGATGAATTTACTTGAAGCGTAGCATCATTAAATATTGGATAATGGTGTTAGTAAATAAATATCTATTTTAGCAACTAGACAGCCTAAATTGGTATTGTTTTATTTTACTGTTAACTTTGGTCCCTATTTTAGCAAAATATTCAGGGCAAAAATAAGGTTGTTTAAATCTGCCTGCCATACAAAATCTTAATAATGTTTTGTAACATTTGCAGAGCGTGGAATTTGTCCTATGCTCATTGTGTTAGAAAAACGGACCCAAGCACTTCAGAAAGCAATCAGTATTTTTCTCACACATTTGAATGTTATCCACTCATAATATTGTCATGGCCCCCAAGTGGGTGTACAGTGTGAAAATGCAAGTGGAAAATGTACCGGTTGTTTGGAATTCCTTTCCTTGTTATTGCAAGTAGATCCTGAAACTACAATGTTCCTGTTTTGGCCTGATCTGGCCTGGCCTCCATTACCCTGAGCCGCCAGGCTGCTTTATTGTCATCAAGGGGGTAATAATTGACAGCATAGGCTGCTTTTAATCACTTCAGAGTATAGCCTCACCGAATATCAGAAATTCTGACATCCACTGTCATCGTTCACTGGAAATGAGAATTTGGAAGTTTGAAAGATTCTAACCATGTCGTCATAATCAAAGGAGAGGCACACAGAATACAGACAACTGACAGACTTTCTTGGTCAGCTTAGGATGACTTGGTCCTCAGCGCTCTACACAGCCCGTAGGCCCAGACCCTAATGAGGATGTTTTCGCCCTGTCCTCTACTAAGCTGAGTGTTGATGAGGTGTAGTAAACTCCTGTCTCTCCACTAAATAACATGCTTGATGTGACTCGGGTAACAGTGTTTTTTAAGATGTGTGTTTAGACAATCATGTAGATCTAATATGGGTCTTCTGCCACTGTACGCAAATATATTTGACATTTGTTTTAGTGAGAGTATTTCACTACTGGTTACAATTTCACAGACTAACACCCATTTAATATATTCCATAGGCCAGCAGATAGATTCTTATACAAAGCTGAATTCATAGCATTTAATGTACAAACATAGGCACCTTTTTTAAACATTTCTAGTAGAAAAGGGCAATTTCCAGACTTTCATACATCCATTTACCAGAAAAATGTAGTGTTGGATAATTATTTGTATGTTGTTAAACAATGTAACTTGTGTTGAAGCAAAGCTAACAAACATGTGCTAATGTTTAATAACAATGTGTGCCACCAAAACACCAAAACTAATTCAGAATGCAGCAGCCCACCTAGTGTTCAACCTTACCAAGTTCTCCCACATCACCCCACTTCTATGCACACGTCATTGGAGTCTGGTTGAAGCTTGTATCCGCTACATGGCCATGGTGCTTGCCTATGGACCTACAGCAGAGGGGAGCTTCTCCTTAGGTTTAGGCAATGCTCAAACCCTACATCTCTACACAGGCTCTTCATTCTGTGATATCTGGGCTCCTGGCTGTCCCACACCATCGGGAAGTCAGCTCCTGGTCCAAAAAACCTTTCTCCGTCCTGGCTCCTCAATGGTGGAACCAGCTTCCACTGGAGGCTAGAACAACAGAG
The DNA here is from genome assembly GCA_016801145.1 of Umbra pygmaea. Lineage (NCBI taxonomy): Eukaryota > Metazoa > Chordata > Actinopteri > Esociformes > Umbridae > Umbra > Umbra pygmaea. The sequence goes on from JACXGM010030255.1 coordinate 8,713, forward strand.
TATTCTTTACCCATTTTCAGGAATTATCTGAAAACCTTTCTTTTCAATGACTACTTAAATTAGTTGACATCCAGCAGTCAGTATTTTGACCATATCATCATTATTGTTCATATGTTCCAACTCTAAGCTGTAATGCTTATTGGATTTAAGCATATCAGGTGATCTGTTTGTGTAATGAGGGTGTGGCCTAAGGAGATCAACACCCTATATCAAAGTGTGCATAATTGTCAGCTTCTGTTCCTCAGATTTAACTGACTCAGAAAAGTCAAAGGGATGCAGCACTGAATCAGTAACGGGCACAGAGCTCGACTTCGACTCAGGCGCCGGCAAGGTTGAAGTGGGGTACTGGTATGGGCTGGTAATATTAAAGATGAGCTAGTTGGACGTTTTTGGGTTGAAGATGGACTCAAACTCAACTTCCAAACCTACTGCCAGTTTTTAGAAGACACTTTCTTCAAGCAGTGGTACAGGAAAAAGTCTGCATCTTTCAAGAAGACCATCATTTTTATGCAGGACAATGCTCCATCGCACACATCAAAGTACTCATGTTTGGTCAGAAAGTAAAGGCCTTTGAGATAAAAGAATAATGACATAGCCCCCTTCCTCACCTGACCTATACCCTATTGAAAACGTGTTGTCCCTTCTTAAATGGTCAATTGACGGTGAAGGAAAACAGTACATCTCTCTGAACAGTGTCTGGGAGACTGTGGTTGCTGCTCCACAAAAAGTTGATCATCAACAGATCAAGAAACTGACACTCCATGAATGGAAGGCTAATGACTGTTATTGAAAAGAAGTGTGGCTATATTTGTCACTGATTTGTTTGAAATGTTTATTTGTGAATCCTTATGAATACAACTTGCCTAATAATTTTGCACACAGTGTATGTTTATTTGTATGATCCTTTTTTTCTACACTGAACTCTTTACTATCTAAGTAGAATCATTATCTTACTGCACTTAGCATGAAATGTTGAGTTTGAACTCTAGCGCTTTTGGCATTTAAATCATCTTACCTGTCTAATAAAGACTTGCATAGATATCCAATCCACTTGAAAACTGGAATGATTCCTATTGTTTCTATTTTTGGACTCCCAATAAAAACGATGGCATTTGTGCCTTGGTGATGTCCAGTGAGGTTGCAGGCTGGGCCCAACAGTCAGAAGGAAACCCCAACATCCAGACACATCCGATAAAGTACAAATCGATGACTCATTTTAGCTAGACAGCTCCTATATATACATAGTCTTTAGAACTAGAGGCCGAAAATATTGCAGAATGCATCTAAAACTGAAACAGCAACAGGTGTACAGAATTAAACTGGGTGACAATGAAACTGAAAGTTTAGGGTGTGGCAAAGTTTTAAATTTTTTCTCCCATTTTCCTACTTTCCCAATTCCCACTAACCCTGCCTTTTCTTCAGCTCCTCAACTCCTTGTACCAGTCTGTGGAATGACGAGGGGTGCGCAAATGGTTCATCCAACCACATGTTGCCCAGCCGTCGATTCTTTTCACACTGTTCATTCAACAAGGAAGCCTTCAGTCAGATCATGCACAGGATGATTACATTCACGAACTACACATTCGTGATTTAATTTACCGGCGCCCGAACTGGACACAAGGAATTGTTGGAGAGCAATATGGCAGGATAGATACTCTGATTTATGTAACCAAATCCTGGGCAGCACTATGGCAATTTGTTTATATTTAATATTTTTTTATTTAGTTCTATTTGAGGGCATATTCGGTTTACAGATTATCGGACACAGTACCTTACCTAGAGAGAAATCACTAGCACTGCCTTTCTCAACATGCTTGCTATGTTTACAGGAAGTAAAATGCATGTCAATGACTGGGTTTACATTCAGCTAATTTATGCAGATGAATTACCTGATTTCAAATGTTCATGACCAGGCTGACGAAACAGGACATTTGGGTACAATCGGCATATAAACTTCACTATGTTTGCAAAGAGAACATAGAACCAGGGAATAAGATGCTGCATTGGCATTCCACTAAAATAAATAATGTTTTGGTGTTTTTTATACTCCAAGATTTAATTACATAGATGATACTGACAATGGTAACACAATATATTCACACGTTAATTGTGATTTTAGGGGTGTGCTGATCTCATCCTTCTCCTATCCTTTTGCCACTTGATACCCGTAATCATTGTATTGCTATTTTGATCGCTCTGTTAATACACCTGGACAATAACATTCACAGACAAGCAGGGCCCTGCGTGACCATATATGGAATTACAACGATAAATGACGCCAACTACTGTACAATGCCAAAATTAGTATGGCTTGACATTTGACAGAAAATAAATATGGATGGATATTTAGAACTATAATTGGTTAAATAAAGGATGTCAGATTCAAGTGGAGCAAAAATAATGGAACAAAACTTTCGATTTTGTATAAACATTTTAAATTAGGCTACATTATACTGTAACATGTATGACTCACTTTTAAAATTCAAATTAAGACTATGATAGGATACGAGTAGGCTAATTTTTGTGTGTATTGTTATCATCCATGATGGGTAGATATTTATTGTTTCAGCTGCAGCTCATGTCAAAGTTCCAAAAATCTCAATTGACTCGTCCAGCTAAAGAAACTTCTGAAATGTAGGTTTAACTGCTTTCCATATAGAACAAACTCTGTTCTCCAAACAGCACTACTCCAAAAAGGGCTTTATCATCATATTGACCATTTAAGGATTTTATTTTTCACTTTATATTGAATAGGCTGCCTTTGTGAATCACTATCTAATTAATCGCCTCACAACTTCTGTAGTCTGCTTCGTGTTAGCTTTCTTGGTTGAATTTCTTACTTAATATTTGACCACATTCTCTCTGAAACATCTTGATTTAATCCAACCCTGTAATATATTTATTGGCTGTGACTGATTCCAGATCTCTCATGGATTTAGCCTTCGTTCATTTAACCACTCTGTGTTTTTTATCTTTTGTTGATGGAAATGTCACATTTGATTTAAATTTTATTGTCAATTTACTCACTTATATGCCATGCATATTACATTTGGTTTTTGATGCTTTGTAGTCTGTTCTGATTGGAACCTTATTCAGTTGGGTCTCTGATACGTCAGGGTTTTCTCCATGCTTACTGATTTGTACATTATGCCTGTAAATTAGTCTACTTCACAGCCACCCTCTAAATTAGTGCAGATGGAAATAAGATAGTTTGTAATAGCTATCAAAAGTCTGCTTTGAAAATGCACACCCTCTATAAAATCTACACTTTAAATTTTTCACCTGAGTTTTAAATGTATAAATGAACATGGGAGCACTTAGTGCTCTTTAGACTGCAGAAAGAAATAGGCCTACAGAATGCTGTGGGAACATATTTTCTTTAAGTCTTTATGAATCACAAGTAAAAACAATTTCAATTTGACCACTATGATATGGATTGTACTCGATCAACAGTGTTGTTAAAAGTAAACGCTGTAATAAAGTGTCAATGTTTGCTAAAAAATTCCCAAAAAACAACAGTGGCACCGATTTTTGGAGAGTGACCCAGGGGTGATTTTTTTCTTTTTATTTTGCCATGTCACAGGAACAAACTGTTGTTATAGTTACATGGTCTGTACCCTTGCACAACAGAGCATCAAAATAACCAGCCATGTTTTTACCAGCCAAAATATTGCTTCCCCAATTACACCATAAAACACAGAGAATGAGGACAGATTCTAATGTTTCTAGGGCTGGGAGGTATTGCAAAACATCATGATCTTTTTTCTCATCATTCGAAATCGATAAATATTAAGTTATATGCTGGGAAGATGAACTTCCAGTAATTTAGTGCTTGAGTACTCTAGCAAATAAAGTGTGTACTTGCCAAAAGGTGGACACCTTTTGCATTTACTCCATTGGCTAACGCTATGGAGTGTTTTCAGGTGAAGAAAATGAAGAAATAAGATAAGGACAACAGAACAAGAGTTTGATATTGTTTGTTTCAGGGTGGGAAATTAACACCCGCCACCCGCCAATGGCGGGTAGATTTTCACATTGGCGGGTAACATTTCCCTATCTACCAGCCACTCTGGCGGGTGAAATGTACAACATATGATACGTTTTTTGTTTTTTTTATTCGGCTACTTTAAACATACTTTTTTCGGATTGGAGATAAATGCGTTTGACAAAAGTGCGGAAGCTTACTCATTAACAAAGAAAGATGCACTTCTGTCGAGGTGCGTATTTGATTGGTTTTCGCGGAGCTAGTCTGTGAGAACTCCAGCCTTTAGCTGCGGTACCATAAACATATAGTGCGGTACAGGAAAAAAACAAATCAATTTAGTTCCCAGTATTAAGCCCGAGTAAACTAGATTAAGTTAATATAGAAAATGTCAAAGACAAGACGTGTATAATTACAGATATGGGGAAGTTGATGTGATTGTGATACGATTTTATGTTATCGAAAAAAGAATCACACACATACAGCACGGAATTCTAAACGCTCATTGGATTATTCAGCTGTCACTCAAATCACTCGTTTAGTCTGCGATAATGATTGGATTCTGATTAACGCGCTCTCGTTTTCCCGGAGACATTTACATGCGCAATGTCCAACTGTAACTTAGTTTATTAACAGCGGATTCTAATTCAAGTATCTTAAATCTCCAT
>JACXGM010030256.1:0-13362 GCA_016801145.1 Umbra pygmaea
TATGATGTTATACATGTATATGTGAGAGTATGATGGTATCTATGTGAGAGTATGATGGTATCTATGTGAGAGTATGATGGTATCTATGTGAGAGTATAATGTTATACATGTATATGTGAGAGTATGATGGTATCTATGTGAGAGTATGATGGTATCTATGTGAGAGTATGATGGTATCTATGTGAGAGTATGATGGTATCTATGTGAGAGTATAATGGTATCTATGTGAGAGTATGATGGTATATATGTGAGAGTATAATGGTATATGTGAGAGGCTATGGTGTTGTATGTGAGACCAAGTATGAATTATGGCCTATACGGCCTCTCATAGACCGGCACTTTGTGCATGTTTTGTTCTACATTGCATGCGTCATGAAGACAGAGGATTGTCATTTTTTGCAATGTTAACCCTAACCTTAATCCTAACCTTAACCTCAGTAACGTCATATCTACTCTTAACCATTAGTAACCTAATGCCTAACCTTAGCCGTTAGTAACCTCATGCCTAACTTTAACCGTTAGTATCCTCTTACCTAACCTTAACTGTGAATGTTGCAATATAATTTAGAACGCTATGGAATGTATGGAATGTGTGGAATGTTCTCGCATAAATCCGTTAAACTAAATGTACAGGGGCAACGTAATAGAAGTACAAATATAGCCTAATAAGAAACGTGCAGTTCAAATGTAAAAAAAACTAAATAGGTTGGCATATAACGTAATTCAGGTTGTCAAAAAAGTTTCCTGAGAACATAATTTGGGAGAAATTCTGAGATATACGGTTGATTTATTAAAACACAAAAACAACTGGACAAGAAACAATGAACCACAAGGGACTAACAAACACTCTGAACTAAATACCTAACTAATGAGGGAAGGGTGTGCAGGTGAGGACTAATCAACAGAACTGATAGGACAACTAAAACAATTGATGGGGTCATGTGACCTACTACTGGTGGAGAAGGGATAATGGTCTGGGGCTGTTTTTCATGGTTTGGGATAAGCCACTTAATTCCAGTGAATTGTCATTTTAATGATACAGGACATAAAGGCATTTTAGACAATTGGTTGCCTCTAACTTTGTGGCAACAGTTTGGGGAAGGCTCTTTCCTATCCCAGCATGACTGTGCCCCTGTGCACAAACCATTGTGGAGGAACTTGAGTGGCCTTCACAGATCCCTGAACTAAACCCCATTGAAAACCTTTGGGATGAATTGGAACAGCGATTGTGAGCCATGTCTTCTCATCCAACATCTATACCTGACATTACAATGCATTTTTGGCTGAATATGCACAAATTCCTTAGCCTGTGAGCAGTGGGCCGTCAGGGCCTGCAAGGCCTTCTCTGAAGGCTCAAAGATAATCAGAAAAGTATTTTTGTACTTCTTTAATATATCTTTTCATTAACATTATATATATTTTACAAAGTTCATTTAAATTAGTCTATATGGTGATATCATTCCTACATACGTTTTTTTCTGTTGCCTTGCTTTTAGCGCAGCTCATATAAATGAAAGCTTTTATCCAATAAGAGTTTTTCATCTGTGTTGTCTCCGGGTAAACTAGGGCCTTCAGAATTCCGAGTGAATACCGTCTGCTGTTGAAGCCCATCAGGACCTTGTTGTTGGTCAACTTCTGGGTGAACAAAATAGTGGTATTTCTGAGTTCTGACATACTAACGTTAAGAAATATAACTTAAAGGAAATACGATGTAGCCTATTTATATTTTGTTCAACAGATTACAGAGATAGTACAGCTAATTGTGTACCGATTATAATAAAACAATAAAATACCTTAACAGAATAATATAATTAGGTAATTATCCCTGTTTTGGAGAAAGTCACTTCAAACAGACATTCTCATCTTACACAAAACTTCTGCAATGCTTAGTTAAGGCAAATTCGAACACAAACGTCTATTGCGTTTGCGTTTACAAACATGTTTAGTTTCTCTCACTTAATTAGGGAGGAGAAGTAAACCTTTGACATCTAATAAATATTACACATTCTTGACCTGCAATGTAAATGATGTTCTTCTGGATATGTAGGAAAATTTACTCTTCTATATTTGAATTGGCTGATCAATGTCTAAGAAATAGCAGATTTTAGTTTGATAAATGTGACATTTTGCATAGTTCTTAAAAGTACTCCTATCGGTACTCTTATCAGCAAGTACCCAAAATGAAATACTCTGTACTTGTACTCGTTCCATAAAAAGTGGTATCGGCCCATCTCTAGCCTTAAAGGTTCTTAACAGGGCTTAGTGCATGTACTGTATTTGTATTCAAGCAGGGGGAGATAAACAGACACACTTCATTCTGGCGCCAGGCCTGTTAATACTAGTTAATTATTACTGCTTGCTTGTTTTAGATCACTACTGGTGTGAAGCATGTTCAGATCGTAAGGTCTATGGTTCAGATTCAGTGGTCTTAGTGGGCTGTGCCTTTGAGTGTGCGTGGTAAACCTGGATGTGCATTTAATCCGCAGCTTGTCTGCAATCTCTGGGGAAGTCTGTTGAATCCTGATTGTTCCTTCTGGCATTTTTGCATGTTTGTAGTGTCGTGACTGGGTGTTGTGAGTTAGTTCTTGTTTAATTGCTTAGGACATTGATTTTGGCTATCCGATTTCACAGTAGCCTATGTGTAATGCAACATCCTGTCATAGTGTGTAGTGTTACATTATGGTTTAAGTCGTGTCTGGTCAATTAGTGTATTGTAAATCTCATAGGTGTTGAGCCTCGTGTTAAATAACCTTTATCGTGTGAAATAAACTTATCTTCACTATGAATATGGTGTGCATTATATGCTGAATGACAATAACCTATAGCCATAGAATGTCATTGTGAGGTTATTATAATGCGTTTTAATTTCGGGAAGATGGTGAAGGCCTAGGTGTAAAATGCACGGCCCGCCACTGCCTGTGAGACCCCAGACGGACTTCTGGTAAATTTAGATTTGCTCTGCAAGTCAGTCTGGCCAAGAGCCCATTCAAGCCCATTTCCAATTTTTCCAAATCGAGGTACCAATCACAAAAGTTGAGGCGGGCTTTGTACGATAATGATAGCGCAGCTTTATACTGTCATTGGTTGAAGCAGACAATTACATCAATTACTGCTGCAATGGAAGGTCCGCAATATCAATAGTTCAAATCAGCTATCGCGTCTGTTTTAAGCGATTTGAACGTTTCATTTTTGTTAAAAACCGAAGAAAGTACAATACTCAAAGCCTTCATATCTAAAAAAGATATTGCGGTCTTGACGACTCAACTCGGCAAAGTCTGATAATATCCAATTGCGCCAAGAGGCATTTGAGAGGCGTCCGTTGGTGACGCCCCTTTGGAAATGGGCTGTGAATGAACCTTGCCCAGACCCACTCTCAGTCAGAACTGAGAAGGGTCTGGTGTTAACCAGCCTACAAATTCCTACAGACACGCTTCAAAATCTTGTGGAAAGCCTTCTAAGGGGAGTGGCAGCTCTTATAGCCACAATGGGGGGCCAACTCCATATTAATGGCCATGGATTTGTAATGGGATATCCGACAAGTATGATATGGGTGTGATGGTCCAATGTTATTTTGGCTATATAGTGTAACTTTTGGATGTGAATCTGTTTTTGAATAGGAAATGTACACTAAGGTTCTCTGTATCTCTGCTAAAATCTGGGTAAATTATTTAAAGGAATAAGAGTCATAACCCTTAATGTATTTGTTGCTTTAATTTATGATCACTCTAAAGCAAGTCCCCTCAGTTCATTACAGTTCACTTACTATGAAGTTGATAACAGTTTTTCTTACAACACAACAGGTATCTTCCTAACAGTGACACACGCCAGTCCCCGCCAGTTAAAATATTCCCATTGGCCTCAGGCTTTGTACTAGGTAAGAACAAGTTCAGAAAGCTCATGGCCCAAGATCAGTGTTTGTTCAGGTGATAATGTAATGTAAACAAACTAGAGAGGGTACATTTTCTGGAGATATTGTCAAGTGTGCTTGGTGTCTCTAGCTGTGACTGGGCAGATTAACTGGGTGGAGTTACCGGTTAGAGTGGGTGGAGCAACTGGCTGGAGCTCTTGGAGTGATTGGTGTAGCTGGGTGGAGTGGGTGGAGTAACTGGATAGAGAGGTTGAAGTAGCTATGTGGAGTGGTTGGAGTAAATTCGTGTAGTGGGCAGAGTAACTGGGTGGAGTGGGTGGAGTTTGTGGTGAAACTCTTTGGCGTAGTTGGCATGGGTGGAGTGAGTTGGTGGAGAGGTTTGAGTAAATGGGTGGAGTGGGCGGAGTACTTGGGGAAAGTGAGCGTAGTAACTGGCTGGAGTGGGCGTAGTAACTCGGTGAAGTGGGCGTAGTAACTGGGTGGAGTGGTTGGAGTGGGTGAGTAACTGGGTGGAGTGGGTGGAGTAACTGGGAAGACTGTTTGGAATGGTTGGAGAAGCCGGGTGGTCGGATGGAGTAACTAGGTGGTGTGGTTGGAGGGCTGGAGTAAATCTGTGGTGGGGTTGGAGTGGGTGGATTAACTGGGTGGAGTAATACTGAACAGGTGTAGACACTAATTAGACACACACACCCAGACTGGTTAACAATGGGCTATAATCAGAATGTCAGGTTAAACAGTACACCAAACAGTTAAAGTCACAAGGGCGCTGTCGGCTCATGTCAGGCATGACTTCAGCCATGACATTTGAGCTTTTTGGTTTAATACTGGGGTAAAGCACCAGTGGAAATATGGTGTTAGAGGGCCAGAAGAAAGCCTAGTTTTACATTGTTTTAAACTGTTAAAGTTTCATTTGATGCTTTGAGTCATATGGTATTTACCAGGCAGACATCTGGAGTACACGGATGTCTGCCTCCTAAGATTGAAGATGGCACCGCTAGCTCTAAAAGGGTCTAACCCATATGGATCTATGCTAGCAAAATTAATTACATTTAAAATGATTTAAGATAAACTATTTCACACCAGTTTGCTGCACATTATGTTACTGAATGCATCACATTTATTTTTTAAATGTCAACATGATACTGATATGTTTATGCACATTTCTAGTGCTGTATAAGAATCTAAGTCTTTGAATTGCAAAGATGGACTCTAAACCTACCTAGCCAGGGCAAACAATTTTACAAAGATCATCCATTTTTAAGTGCATCTCTGGTGTGCTAATTAATATCATACAAAATATTCTGTTTCACAATCTGTGAATTTTATCTTTAATCTCAAGGATCCAGAGATGAGTGAGAAATTCAGTTCACATACTGTACAGGGACATCCACCATGCTGTTATTTTGACTAATGGAGATATTTATTCATGCAGCACAGTTTTGTCTTTATAAATGGAGCTTTTTAGTGCATATACCATTTATACGCCAAATAAGACTGCAGCAGCCCATTTATGTGCATCTAAAACACCACTTATTACTTTCTCTAAGCAAACCTACTGAATGTCCCTATCTGGTGTCTTTATTCCAAAGTACTAATTGGCTTGAAAATAATGTCCTCCAATTACTTCTGGTCCGGGAAGATAATTGGTCTGAATGTTAAGACTGCACCAAATAAAGCATTAGGTTTAAAAGGAAAGGTAAAGAAAGAAAGTGGAGGAGATAGCGAGGGGTACATACATGTAGAAAGAGAAACAGAAGGAGAGAACAGAGGCGGGTGCGAAGCAATAAAGATACACCAGGGGTAGATTAAACATCACTCTCATGTCCCTTGACCTCCCTGTCTGTGTGTTTGCCAGCTGATGAATCCAGTACTTGTCCATGCATTGCCTGAAACAGACCCTCTCTAGATGGTTTCCAGATTTACGGAGAAAACCTTATTCAACCTTCAATGGTTTCTATTTGTGTTCCAGCCATGCCATATGTGCTGGATGACTGTTCTTAGTCATGCACACGTCTGTCCAAATGCTTTCACACATCTTGTTAAGTCCAGCCAGGTACACAGATGGCAAGGTAGATACACAAAATGACCATTGTTTTTCTGGAACTTTTTCTCCAAAATGGCTATTTAAATTGTTAATCACGAAACAAAAACTCCACAGTGCAACACAATAAACATTTCTGACACAAGATAAAGATGACCTCTTAAAAGATGCATTAATTCATTTTTGGACAACAGTTTTAAAATGTCCACTGTTAATCAAACAGCCCAGTTGCAAAATGGACACTGTTAATCCAAAACTGCTTCCAAAAATGTTGGGACTTTTTGGTAATACTTCATTTTACGGGTTCCTTGTTACAGTGTAAATACATTCATAAGTACACTGTAACAAGTATTGTAACAAAGTGTAACAACCCATTGTTACAGCGTAAATACATAATGTAACTGGAAGTAATTGTGGTATGTACCTACACATGTGTAACAATGGTCACTTTTTTGAGCTTGTTACAAATGTGTAACAAAGACTGCTTGTTACCATAAGTTATCCATTCCTTTCATTTTAATGTGCATGCTGTGTTGAAAACATCCCAGGTTACACTTCATTTTAACTAGCATGTATGAACAGGTAGGTACATTGTAATTAGGCATGTGTTACATGCACTATGTTGTGTACTAGGCTAATAGTTCTCCCACCTTGATTGTGTTCTAGGTTTTAAATATGTGCCATCAGACAGAGTCGTTGACTTTATAAGTGTAGATTTGTTACATGTAAGTACCACTCAGGTTACACTTCATTTTAACTAGCTAATTCCTGTGTAATAACAGGTAGGTACATTGTAATTAGGCGTATGTTACACGTACTATGTTGTGTACTAGGCTAATAGTTCTCCCACCTTGATTGTGTTCTAGCTTTTAAATATTTGCCACCAACCTCAGTAGGTTAGATAAAATGCAACGTTATTTTCAATGCACAGATTACAAAACCATCATAACAAAATTTTGTTTGGCATTTAACCCAGACAGTGCAAAAAATAGTATAGGTGCAAATATGAATGGAGATGATGTTGTGGCAGAAATACAGGATATCTGTGTAAATACAGTAATATTATGACTAAATATACTATATGTAGACGTGGAGTGACTTTATAAATGTAGATTTAATTTTAACTAACTTAGTTCTGTGTAACAAATAATATTAAAACTGTATGAAGGCATACATTATGATATATGTAATCATTAGTGTAGTATTGTTACAATGCAATAATCTAAATTGATTGTCCAGATAACTCAAAATTAGCACAATGTTTTCAGAATGGGTAATGCACTGTATAAACCAGGCAGAGTTGTGACATTATGTACTGTTAAACTTGTTGTTAGTACAATGAGAATGTGTTATCATTCAACTCAACTGGTACAATAAAATGTTATCACAATTAATCAAACTTGAAGAACATTTGTTGCTTGATCCTGTGTTGCAGCTGGTACTGACATTGTAGTAATGCAAACATTACATCAACATTACTATGCTTTAAAAAAACATCAGTGAGTTGTAAAAAGTGTTCACTTAAATTTAACATAGAGGTCACAATTAATTTTTTGTATATGTTGGCAACAATGTTGACTTTGGATGTTTTCAACACAGCATGCACATTAAAATGAAAGGAATGGATACCTCATGGTAACAAGCTTTCATTGTTACACTTGTAACATGCATGGTAACAAGCAGTCTTTGTTACACATTTGTAACAAGCTTAAAAAAATAATCATTGTTACACATGTGTAGGTACATACCACAATTACTTCCAGTTACATTATGTATTTACACTGTAACAATGGGTTGTTACACTTTGTTCCAATTCTTGTTACAGTGTACTTATGAATGTACTTACATTGAAACAGGGACCCCATAAAATGAAGTGTTACCAACTTTTTCATAGGCCGATAAGTGCCCCATGTCATCAAAATTATTTACTTTCATGGCTAACTGAAGTTTAACATTATAAACTACATTCCATCTTTACGTTTAAACTTGTAATGTCATGGCTAACTGAAGTTCAACAGTAAAAACTCTACTGTATCTTAACTTTGAAACTTGTAGGGCCGGTTTCATGAGGTTTCATGGACAAAGATCATGCGCAGTCTTGGACTAAACAAGCAAAATCAATTGATATTTCCATTCAACTTGATTATTTAGTCCAGGACTAGGCTTAATCTGTGTCCGCAAAACCCACCTGTAATGTCATGTCTAACTGAGGTTTAACAGAATGAACTCTATACCATCTAAATATACATACTAAGTAATAGTGAAATTCTAGTGATGTACAACATTTATTCACTATAAATTATTTTCGGTGCTTTAAACAGCTCATCCCAAAATGTGCAATTTATCTTGATGAACAGTTTTGCTTCTGTTGTCAATTCCCCTTTTCGGTCCATTGGTGATTTGCAAATTTACACATTTGTAACTCATAGTTTTACTGTAACTAATTCTAATATCAGATCAGAAAACACCATTGTATCCTTTATTAAAGTAAAATGGGTGTCTTTAAATCTCGCAGACAAATGCATTTCGCAGTTTTTGTTTATAATGGTATTTTGTACAAACTGCCCTCTTATATTAATTCACTTTTAACTCTTAGATGAACTGACTTCCAGACTCAGAGATGCCTGGGGGGTCCCTAAGACCTCCACTGAATTGGGTAGATCTGCTTTTAGTTCATTTGCCCCTCACATATGTAATGAGTCACAGTGTACTTCTAAGTTGGAGGAACTGGTGCCATTAGAGCATTTAAGACGTTTACTTAATAAAAACAATTTTATTTCTGACTGTGTTTATTTTATGTGATTTTTTTTGCTTTTTACTTATTAACTGCTTTGCTTGTTTCTTCAACTTGTTCTCTGTCAACTTACCTGTATAAATAAATAAATATAATCATGTGTAATTGATTTACAAATTATCCAATGTCTGGTTGTACTAGGGCATGTGAAATTCCTGTCTTTCCTGTATGCTAATATCCTAAACAGTTCACTGAATTTCTGTTAAAATGACAAAGCAAGAACTGAATTTAGTGCCTTTCTAAATTGGTATTAAATGTTCTTCTTTAAAATAAAATACAAACCTATATGGTTTTTACAGTTTTTGCAATTTGTCAACCAAAATACAACGTGAATCTTACTAGCAGCACAAGTTTTAATTTCACCATGGATAAAGATGGATTGAACTTTGGATTCTCTCGCCAATTTCATTTATTAATATTCCATATAGCGGATCCAAATATCCACTGAACGTCCATTATAAAAATATTTCAACCTCTGGATCGGGGAAGGTTTCTTTGTGTGCAAACATCTGTTGCTGCAACTAAAATATCTAGAATTAGCATTGCTTCTAGTTCATTTTGCTCACCATGTGAATATGTTCATCTTCTTTGTGAGTGTTGTGCAGCCCTACACCAGCCGCGATGAACAAGGGATTTGGTCAATGTGCATGTACAGTCAGACAGTAAACAAAATGCACTAATTATGTTTTAAATGACAAAATGCATTTTCAACAACATACAACCATGACCCTCTACAACCAGTAATACTAAAAAAAGTATGTATTTGGGTGGTTTTGGAGCCTTTCTTTATGTTTTTGGAATGTCCCAGAGCATGCTCAAGACCAACTTATCAAAAAAAATCTTTACACATCTTTATCATGGCATGTAGATCAAGAATATAAATATATTTAAATATAAAAGTAGTGAAATAGCTTCAGGACCGTAAATGGTAAAATAGATTTGAGAACCTAAATAGTTTGTCAACTGTCACGGATGGATGGGTCAGTTTGATACCTTGGCATTACAAGGAGCCTTTTAGCCTAAAGAAAGGGGACTGACAGGGGTGATAGGCCTCAGGCTAACCTCTATTATTCCTCTTGCTGGGCAGACAGATGACCTGACAAAGGAGACAAAACGCTGTGCATTTACAAGGAATAGGGCAGTGAGAGAGAGCAAGAGAGAGTCACACACAGATTCTGAGAGGAAGTAAATCCAAGAAAGACAATAACACAGGGTAATAGAAAAATGAAATATACAGTATATCAAGCTCTTTCATCGACTGTGAGGAATGTTTGCCCACACTTCTTTACTGTACTGATTTAACTGTGTCATGTTTCAGGGCTTTTTTTGCTTCCTTGACTCGTTTCAAGTCCCCCACAGCATTTCGATAAGAGATCTGTGCTTTCACTCGACCATTCCACAACAGTTTATTTCTTATTTTATTAGAGATTTGCTTGTGTGTCTTCGACCATTGTTCATTTCAGCTTCAGCTCTTTTTTTTACAGACGTTCTCAATGGTGGGGGGTGGTGTTACCTTGAGACCTGAGTCAACGAGCTGTCAATGTGGGGGTGATGGAGGGTGTGGGTAACAGCAACAGGGAAGAAGCTGTTCTGCAACCTGCTTCTCCTCCCATCCAGGCTTCTTTACCGCCTTCCGAATGGGAGGAGGGTAAATAGTCCGTGGCTGGAATAAAAGGGATCCCTGACAATGTCATATGCCCTCCGCAGACACCATTGGTGCTGGATGTCCTTAATGGAGGGGAGCTGGGCACTGATGATGTACTGGGCCTCCTGTTGCAGAGCCTTCTGATCTGCCCAGGTATCTGAGTTTGACAAACAGGTTAGCAGATGGTGGTGCTGAATGCTGAAAGAATAATATGCATTATAGTTTGAAAGCAATCACAAACTACAATGTAATAGCCTCCATGCTTTATGGTTGTCTTTCATTTTTTCCAAACATGGTGCCTGACATTGGACCCAAACCAATCCAGCTTCAGACCCATCGGTACATAACACATTGTTCCAGTATTTTTGGTCTTTACCTACAGTAGGTGTCTGGTAAATTTCAGCGGTGCCTTGATATTCTATTTTGAGTGTTCTTCCATCCTGATTTCCCAAGCTCACCACATTCTGCAGTCTCTTTCTGACAGTTAACTCACACACTTTGATACTGATTGTGGAAAGAGAGGCCTGTAGATCCCTTGTTGCTTTGGGATTCTTAGAGACTTCCATTAGAATTTTTCTGTCAGCTCTTGGGCTAAATTTGGTAGGGTTACTTGAACAATTTAGATTGATATGCGATTTTCTAATTTTTTGGATGATCTGTCAGACAGTGAAATTACTTTGAATTGCATGGAAATGGCTTTGGAAATTTTTGTGATCTTGGTACGATTTGTCACAAGACACCTCATATGGTTCAGACCTAAATTAAGTTTCTAATATCTATGGAAAGCTGGACCATGCCACGTTACTCTAGAATGATTTTCTAATACTGTACGTGGCACCTGCATTGGTGCAAATCATTCTAAATTTAGCAATTTAATTTCATGTGATTGTAAAGGCAGGGGTTTATTCATTTTTGTGTAAGGGAAATTGCATTATTTATATTTTGTAAGCATTATTTAGTTGTTAAATTCAGCTGTATTATTGAATGTGGTTGTAATTCAACTCAACTATCTGTGTCTGATTCTGTACAAATAAAAAACAAATTTCCAGGGTGTGTACTTGATGGCCATTTATAACAGTTTAATTGGATGGTCAATTTGTAGATGCTTATTAGACTAGACTATCTGTAACATTTTCAATTCACTAACTACTACCAATCCAGCCCCAATCACAGTATCATATTCCTAACATCCTTATATGTTAAAGAAAAATAAATGGGAAACCCACTAATGCTTTAATTCAGCTAATATCCACATTGTGGGAGCATATTTGGGATATTGGTTTTTAAGTCAACTAATCAATTAAAATGACAGGAAAAAGAATGCTTAGAAAACTATTGTCAAAATGCATACAATTTATTTGCTCTCATCTTTTAAACAACTTAACTTTAACATTTACAATTGCTCTCAAACATTTCTGTAAAAGCAAGCAATTTTGAGGATAACTAATTATGCATTTAAATGAAATTCCATCCTCACAGGAACTTACAACAAGATAGCTGTTATGAGCAAGACTGTAGACGCTTGAATAAAGCAGATAATGTTCAGGGATGATGGAATGACTGTCCAACCACATATTGCCCTGGAATTAGGGATGCTCATTTTAGGTAATTTTCCAGACCGACAACTGGAACTCGTTAACCGATTATTAACCGTTAACTTATAAGATTATAAAATTCAATTGGCTTTAAATAAAAAAATGTATTGATGAGTGTCTGTAACCCGTTAAATATACAAAAAACATTTTTTACGGATTTGTTTTAATGTCTAAACAGCATACAGAACAGATCAACAACAGCTGCCGGGTGCACCAGCTTTGCGTATAAATTATCTCGGGTGCAAAGTCCAAACGATGCGATGAAACTAGTTAGTTCCATACTAAAGATGTTTGGTTTCACCAAACTACACTGGCGTAAAGTCCACACCAACCAAAATATTGTCGCAGAAAATTTGTCGTAGACGTTTGCTTCCCAATACGATAGCGTTATGTTTCTGTACATGAAAAATGAAAAACGCAAGTTAATATCACAGTCATCATAAATGACCAAGGGTTGGCATTTTAAATGAAGAACGCGTTGCAGATGCAAAACATGCAGCCGGTATTTTTCGCTCCTCATTACCTACAGGTCCTTCTCAAGAAATTAGCATATTGTGATAAAGTTCATTATTTTCCATAATGTAATGATAAAAATTAAACTTTCATATATTTTAGATTCATTGCACACCAACTGAAATATTTCAGGTCATTTATTGTTTTAATACTGATGATTTTGGCATACACCTCATGAAAACCCAAAATTCCTATCTCAAAGAATTAGCATATCATGAAAAGGGTCTCTAAACGAGCTATTAACCTAATCATCTGAATCAACTAATTAACTCTAAAAGATTCCTGAGGCTTTTAAAAACTCCCAGCCTGTTTCATTACTCAAAACCGCAATCATGGGTAAGACTGCCGACCTGACTGCTGTCCAGAAGTCCATCATTGACACCCTCAAGCAAGAGGGTAAGACACAGAAAGAAATTTCTGAACAAATAGGCTATTCCAAGAGTGCTGTATCAAGGCACCTCAGTGGGAAGTCTGTGGGAAGGAAAAAGCGTGGCAAAAAACGCTGCACAATGACAAGAGGTGACCGACCCTGAAGAAGATTGTGGAGAAGGACCGATTCCAGACCTTGGATGACTTGCGGAAGCAGTGGACTGAGTCTGGAGTACAAACATCCAGAGCCACTGTGCACAGGCGTGTGCAGGAAGTGGGCTACAGGTGCCTCATTCCCCAGGTCATGCCACTTTTGAACCAGAAACAGCGGCAGAAATGCCTGACCTGGGCTACAGAGAAGCAGCACAACAAAACAACAACAAATTTTGCATGTCATTCGGAAATCAATGTGCCAGAGTCTGGAGGAAGACTGGGGAGAAGGAAATGCCAAAATGCCTGAAGTCCAGTGTCAAGTACCCACAGTCAGTGATGGTCTGGGGTGCCATGTCAGCTGCTGGTGTTGGTCCACTGTGTTTT
>JACXGM010030258.1:0-13362 GCA_016801145.1 Umbra pygmaea
ATGATTGGCACCTTGGGCGAGCAAAAGAAGAGGGGCGACGACATCAAAAGCATACAAACTAGAGCTCTCTCACAATGGCTCTGATACAAACTAATAACGAACCCTATGCGGGATGCTTGAGTTGCTATTAGCAGGTGTTCGCAATGGTGTCCTAAGGGCGGGAAGGGCTGCAACTAGGCCAATCAGAGGCGCGCGCCGGGAAGGCTGTAGCCAATTGAGAAAATGCCGCCTCAAATTCGTGCCGCCCTAGGCGGCTGCCTAATCTTGCCTAATGGGCGGGCCGGCCCTGAGCGTTCTCGGTGACTCCGACGTATAGTGACTTCGACGTACTTAAAATGGTCAAAGGGGCCTCCAACCAAATTTTGCATAGGGCCCCCAAAGGTCTAGGGCCGGCTCTGCGTATTGTGATATATTTCAGTATATAGACAAATGCTTTTCAAAATGTCAAAACATAACACTATCCTTTTGTCTCCTTTCTTCCTAATCTTTCCTCTTCTTTCTAAACTGTGCCCCAATGGCTTTAATCATTTCATAGTTTATAGTAGCCTCCTTACAGAACCGCAGCCAGAAATGTTCAACACTGACGTCACTCACCCAGCATCCACACCTGTCCTGTGCCAACACTGTCTCTTGAGTCGTCAATATCATGTCTCTCATAACAAATAAATTCTGAAGTTTTATTTTTATAATAATTAAAATAAAAATACATAATGGCTGATTGCGCTAATATAAATTATATTTATTTTTTAAGGCCCTGTCTGCGCCCCCAAGCAGATGGCGCCCTAGGCGACCGCCTAGGTTGCCTATGCCTAGAAATGCCCCTGCAGGCAGGCCCGTCGCGACAAGGCAAGCAAACCAAGCAATTGTTCGGGGCCCCGAGCTGGCCTGGTTACATACTACTGTAATATGTTTTTAACGGGATAGGGAAGACGCAGATCTGTTCCAGAATCACTGTTTATCGTATTTAATAACATGACATTGCTATAGCTTTGTAATAGGTTTTGATGAAATTGGCATAACGTTAGAATGCTGTACTAACTATTCCACCGTGATAATCTATTTACCAAATGGGGGTTAGGAAAACGACACAATAAATTCCGTGCATCAAACATTAGCTTGGGATGTTTTTAAGCATTAGTAACCCTTAACATAGTGTTAGGAATATCTGGTCCATATATCTATGTAATGTTTATAAATGTTTTAAAAATGGTTTCTAAAAGGTTTACAATTTTTTTAAATCATTACCCGATATGTAATATATTACATGATAGATATAATGTAAAATTACAATAAACTGTTAATTTACAGCACTACTTATAATTAGTAAACATTTAATTATACACAAGTATTTGCACTTTAAAAAAAATGTATGCACAGTTTATGCACTGTAAACCTTTTTTTATTTATATAAAGTGTGGGTGAACTTAAACTTTATAGCTATGCTGTGGTTCCTGTAAAACTTTTTTATTTATATAAAGTGTGGGTGAACTTAAACTTTATGGCTATGCTGTGGTTCCTGTAAACCTTTTTTTATTTATATAAAGTGTGGGTGAACTTGGGTGAACCTATGCTGTGGTTCCTGTAGGTTTTGTGTGCAGGGTGGGGGGTTGGGGGGCCTCCATGTCCATTTTGCTTGGGACCTCAAATTCCTTCAAACGGCCCTGCCTGCAGGCATTAGTCCATCATAACAAAGAACATCTTAAGGCTACGTGCATCTTTAGTCCGTCGTACGTGCGACGTTATCAAGAAACTGGGCCCAGGTCCTGCAGCTGAAAAATATTGCCCAAGGGCTTCAAAATTATGGGAGTATTTTAAACAAAGTCCCAAAAATGTAGTGATATGGATTATATGTAAATCAGAAATGACTTTTTATAGCAGTACAACTGAAAACGGTACAACAGATAAAAGCCAGATACTCCAAGCCGATACTTCTTCCACATTTATGAGTGTTATGATGCACAACGGTTTACAGATTAGCCATAGTTGATCATATTTGTATGAAAATCCACCACAGTTATTTATTCACAGATAAACCAGTTATAATTTTCTTTCTGTTTAATTTCGATAATGTACAAGGTAAAAAAATTGTACTAATGTATGCAGATCACATGTATTTGAAGTATAGGCTATAGTGAATAGGTCTCTCTGGGTTGGGGTTTTATTCCTTTTGAAATTCTGGCTTTATTAAAGTTTTGTTCCAGTATTTATTGGATACATTAAAATCAGATTTTCATACCATTGGTTAGAATTTTAATAAAACTACTGTTTGTGTTCGCTACTCAAGCTTTAGAGAAACCGACTCTTTATTTGCCTGCCCGTCTGTAACGGTTTACCGCATATAAAACTTAAATGCCTTTTGATTGTATTCGGCAGGCAAACTAAAATCTCTGAATTTTTAAAGAAAGCGTAAATAGCAGTTCTTGTAAAATTATTAAAAAAAATAATTAGGACACGATACACATTATTTAGTTAATTCTCAGCCAAGGCTAAAGATCTTTTGATACTAAGATTACTTTTGATAATAACAATTTTCTATGAATATTTTGTTTATACTTTCAGTATTATGGTTTCTTCTTGTATGGTGTTTTATAGTGTTTATTCATAGTTCCCCAGTGTTTCCCTGTTTTATGGTTCTTGATGCCCTCTAGAGTTTTCATGTTGTATGTTTCATAGATCTTGAGGTTCTAGCATTCTATTCATTGTACTTCTATGTGTATGTCCTCGTTATTGTCTACAGCTGTTGGCAATACTCCCTTAGCCTATCAGTATAAATACACCTGTGTTTGCTATGTTAACATGTCCTTGGTGACATGGAATTTAGTCCCACAGTGGCTATGCCACAGAGTCTGTTGTGGATGTTGCCATGCCTAGTAGTAGACCTGCATTTGTTGGCGTTAATCAATGGGGATAAGGAGGGGAGAGATCCAACCCACTTTTTTTCAGGCAGGTTGCGGTCAGTGTATGGAGGGTATGTGCATATCTACACAGATGGGGCAAAAGATCCCAGCACAGGGTGGACTGGGGAAGCATTTAGGGAAGAGGCAAGTGGTAGGGGAGTCTTGAGGCAGCTGTCAGATCATCTTGCCGTGTTCACAGCAGAGATGATTACGATAGTGTTGGCATTGCAATGGGTAGAGGAAAGTGTCCAGGGAAATGTGGTAATTTTCTCTGACTCGTGTGCAGTATTATAGAGCTCACGCAGCAGGCAGGACCTTGTGTTGGAGGTACTGATGACCCTTGGTCGGTTGGTGCAGAAAGGGTGCCAAATTAGATTTGCATGGGTGCCAGCACATGTGGGAGTGGTGGGTAATGAGGTGGCTGACAGTTTTGCAAAGAAGGCCCTAGGGGAGAAGGTCACTGTGGTGGTGAAGTGGATGATGGAAAGTTGGCAGAAGCAGTGGGATGGAGGGACAAAGGGAAGACGTCTCCACCGCATCCAGAGGAAGGTTGGGGGGAGGCGAAAGCTTGGGGGTGGAAGGAGGGAGGGGGCCATCTACACTCGGCTTAGAATAGGGCACTGTAGACTGAATGGTTCACTGTATAGAATAGGGAAACACCCAAAAGGCATGTGTGACTATTGTAAGACTGAGGAGACTGTGGAGCATGTGGTGATACAGTGTGGGCACTATGTGAGGGAAAGGGGGTGTATGGGGGAAAGGTTGAGGGAGGCAGGTATTTAAGAGATTACTATGGAGAACTTGCTTGGGGGGACAGAGGTGGGTGTTTGTTTTAACATATTGTTTTCTTGAGGGACATGGGGTTGGTTGTTCGAATATAGGTAGGTCCTGTCTCTGGCCCACACTCCAGTAGAATAGGCGGTAATGCACCATTACATTTAGATGCCAACCGCTGTTAAACAACAATGAAGAAGAAGAATGTTAACATGTCAGACATTGTTCCCTGTCAATATTTTTATGTTTCTCTTCAAATACTACTATGAGCAATTAGTAAGTAGCTAGTTTATTTTTCTTCCAGTAATGCAACATTTCTATTGTGTTGGGATTTAGTTAGTTTGTATCTGTTGTGAGTTTTGTGGTCTTTGTTCACCTTGAATCTATACAGAAAATAATTTAAATGTGGAAAATAAACATCACCCTTCATTGGAGAAAATGCTTCTGCCTCCTGCCTACACTATTCATTCTAACTATGTGACATGCAGTTTATTAGATTAAGTTGGTTACGAACTAACCAGTACATACTTGACACATTGAATTTTGCTACTTAGAAAATCCTGAAATATTTAACACTTTTCCCGTTGACTACTAGATGGTAGAGTGAAAATATATCAGACATTTACATTCATAGCTAGAGGTGTGTTTTGAGGTCAAGGAGACATACTGACAATCATCTGTTAGAAACAACTAAAATGGTGGAATGTTTACCGTAACTCTGGGAGATATTCCGCAAAAACGAAACCTAAGCAATCTCGACTGATAAACAAATCCAAACTAACACTATCTGTGATAACTGAAAAGTTGGTAGGAGCTGGTGGTATGTGTATTTTTTTTAAATGAAATGCCTTGTAATAAAATACTTTATGAAAGTCTTACTACATAAAATAACTTCAATATAATTTTTTTTCAAAATACAATAAAACATTTGCAAGAACACCAGATAACACCTAAGTCATTAAGTATATGCTCTTGTCCAGAGCGATTATATAGGAGTTCACACATTTACACAAAAATTTTCCCCCTTTGTACTAATATCATCATTAAAGGTAACCTTTATTCATTGCTAGGGCTGTGCTATGTGGCTGTTTATCCACATCTTTATTGCACATTAAATGCATGATAAATTAGAAGTATTCAAATAAGAATAAACATTCTGGCTATACATATCGTAATTAGCTCCACCCCCACACAGGTCTACAGCGGTGTGTGGTTTAGAACTTTATTTTCTGGAATCTTTGTTTAATCAATAATGTTTACTAAACAAATCTGGAAGGATTATGGGTTCGGGAAAGGTGATCGCGTGGCTACTGACCTTAAAAACATCACTCATTACTTGAAGCAACACTTCACCACCAGAGGCAGGTAAGTTACTTTATAAAAGTTACTTTTACAATTGTAAAAGTATTCAGATTAGATTACAGTAATTTTAACAAATGTAAAAGTAACTTGTTACCCAACTCTGTTCACCACATCCATTTTGGCTTCCATTAGATTATGTTAAATTGTATCACATTATACCAAAGTTCAGGTCACTGAAATACAATTACAAAAAGTATTTTATGCATGTCAAATACACCTAACAGAAGCACTGTCCAACGTCTGTTTGTCTGCAAATTCCCGGTTCAAAGGCCAATGTGCTGTCGTGGGCGACATCCCAATGCTTTAACATTCCTGAGATGAGAACCTAATGTTCAGAACATTGTGCGTGTGTTACAAAAAGCCCCAACCTAATGTTCTCAGACAGCAAGCCAACAAGACCTAAACAAACAAACCAAATCCTCCAGCTGGGCCGCCGTTGCACTGTCTGGCCTTTTACCTCCTGAAACTATTATTTAAAGTAAACCACTCTGGGCGGACAAAAAAGCCAAGTTCTGCATCTTTAAATCAGGCTATCCTCTCTATGCACACAACATCATGTCACTTATTCTATGGCCCGTAAATTACGCATTGTATCACTCAGTAAGAATGCCTCGCAGCTACATTGAATATGTTTTTGATTCCGGAGACCACCAAATGTATAAAAAAACACTTGGTTAGCATGACAGTACATTTCTCTGGATATAGGCGTCTGCTAAGTGGCCTATGATACAGTATATAGCGTGAGTATGCCTGTTGCTGCTAAATCTATGTTCTTGTTTACAAACTGACAGATTTTTTTGAGCACATTTCCCTGTGAGGTTACACAGTCCCTAGAGGCGTGAGACGGAGACAGAACAAGTGAGAAAAACTAATGCTGGCTCTCTCTTACTACCCGTCCTAACCCCCTTCTTCCCACCAACATATACACAGCCTACACAGGAAGATGCAAACAAATCTCCTGAATGCCTGAAACAGACATAACATCCTTGCCTCGACAGACTGCAGTAATGCAACGCAACACAAGCTATCTTCTCACAAGCTCAAACTCCACCACACAAGCTAATATCACAACTAGCATCCATCTGTTACAGAGCTCCTAGCTGTGTCACCAGACAGAATATCCATAACTGTCATGTTGCATCAACTGAAAAGACTTCATAGTATTTGTACATGCAGCATTTCAATGATCCTCTCTATGTCATATTGTGTAAACAATAATAACCACAACATGCTCCTCAGGGAATAAGGGAGCGTGATAGATTGAGGGAGAGCGAGGGAAGGAGGAGGGATGAATTGGAGGCTGAAAATTCCACATACATTTTTTCCTCGGTCATGAAATAAATGCCCTTTTAAAAGCAGTTCTGAGCGATGCAATGTGAAACACTATGAATCTTAGATAGCAGAGGAGGCAACGCACACAGTGTGGACTCACACATCATGGCACAAACAGCTGGACACTCCGAAGCCAAAGCACTTTCACATTTGACTTTGGAAGAGTGTGTTCTTAACACGTCTGCTTTCACCCACCTACAAACACCTGCACATACTTTAACTAATGTGAATTCAGCTGAAGCGTGTGTGTTGGTGTGTGTGTGTGTGAATGAGATAGAGAGAAGGTATTCAATGATGTCAACAGAGCCTCATTTGCTTCCTCATTGCCAGGATAACCTACCTTGGGATGAAGTAATCACATCATTTTAGATGACTGTGAGTAATCACATAAATCCAGACCATGAGCAGTTGAAAACTCATTCTGGAGAGGGCGGGGGCTGCCATTCTCCAGTGTGTTAATCCCCCCATGTCCCATCCCACTGTACCTCTGTGTTTCATTTCTCTATAGGACCCAACAAGGGGAATGTGCAACATCTGTGCCCTTGAGCAAGGCACTTATCCCCAATTGTTCCTGCCGGGTAAGAGTGCTGGATAAATCTCTTTCATTCCTATATAGGACCCAACAAGGTGAATGTGCAACATCTGTGCTCTTGAGCAAGGCACTTATCCCCCATTGTTCCTGCCGCTAAGAGTGTTGGATAAATTACTAAAACTTAAAGCTATGCTTTTTTATTCTCCCCGAAATGCCTGGATGCTGTTTCGTCCCCAACAACCATCTGCTGGGTGGACCATGGTGGATAAGCCCGTTTTTACAACCCACTGATCCCTGTAAGGTCTGTGAGGTTGGCAACCCTGCTCGTTCCCTGGTTGACCCCGGAGTCAGGGAGGTATGTTTCTTATTGTGCAATGACTAAAATATGTCAAATATGTGTCCAACATCTGCTACTGTCTTTGCTGGAAACTGTGCGTGAGAGGCTGGCAGTGGGTTTTTGTAGGGAAATGATTGTGATGGAGGCCAGATACTCCAGTAGGGAGAAGGGAAAATGTATGTTGTTAAATTTCTTCTTTGCCCAAGCTACAATGTCTGTTGGGCAGCCAAGGAAGAACCGGGTCAGAGTTTTGGGAGCATCAAACGCAGTGCTATAATTTATTATGATGAACAGTGTGGATTTTTTTCAGGTTTGTGTAGTGGGAGTGGAGGTTATCGATGTACGAAGTGGAGCTCAAGTGTGGATTTTATTGTGATGTGCAGTAATATACAGTGTGAATAGGTTCTGGATGCACTGGACCTTATGTCTGTTTGGAGTCAAACAGAAGTGTGCAGTGTTTGTGGTATGTGAAAATATGTGTCTGCATGTTTACATTTTTACATGTACATCATTTAGCAGATGATCCAATCCACGGTGACTTGAGAAATAAGTGCACACATTTATAGAAATAAGTGCACACATTTTCATATCAGGGAGGGTGTGGTAATTGGTGCTACGGGTTGTTTGTCTACAAGTATGGTGTATGAAAATATGTTTTGTATTAAAACAATTTTGATTTCGCTTTAAAATGTTACTGATTTAAAAAACTATGTTTTAGTTAGATTCATGTCTAAGAACAGTTTGGGATTAAAGGGTTAAGGGGTTTAGTGTCAAACAATATCTTATTCGTAAAGTAAAGTAAAACAAAAAGTCAAAGAAGCTCTATATCTCTCAGTGTGATCTCCAGATCACCTCAGGCCGAGTAGCTCCACAGGGATATAAACAATGTCCTACTGTGTGTGAGCAGACAACTGGTGACGGGAGGCCTCACAGACACACGCCGCCGACACACGCTTGCCTCTGGACACGCAATGGTGCTATTAAAACACTTCTGTTCAATATACAAGTATAAAAACATTTGGGTTGAAATCCCAGCTATTAACATTTTAAGTGATTCTCCCCTCTATTTTGGTTAAAAGGCCTGTTTTGAAGATAGGGCTCCTATGTAGTGTTCTTAGATATTTCCTTATCTGTCATATTTACATCCCCCATATCCACCAGTGTGTGTCTAGCTAACCTAACGCAGTTTCAGTCTGTGAAAGCAGCTTGGTTGTCTCTTGTTAATGTTTTAATCCTGCTGCTAATGCTAATCAAGGACAACACGGAGCCCCCGGCCCCCTAAAACGACGGTAGCGACTCTCACATCGTTGATTATCTACTGATCTCATCATGATGCTGGCGCTGCCGGAGGCAGAATGGGGTCACGATGTGCAGAAATGTTCACGCTACATCATGTTGTTCTATTTAAAGAGTCAACCCTTTTTTTTAATCCCCGCCCAACTTTATTTACTGGTAAATGTGCAATTCCTAGAGAGGGTGCTACTGTCACGTCCTCCTGCTGGTGCCAAACACGTAACATGTCCAATTCACATACAGAGAGATTGCTAACAGGCTTTGGCCTTAGGGGTCACTCCAAGCTATATACTCTTTAATGTTCCCCTGATGGGAATAACCCTATACACGTCCTGCTCCCCACTACAGAGAGCTCCAGAAATGTGTGTTTTTGAGTTTGTTGTTGGCTTTGGGCGGGGGTGCTTTCCTTACTGTAATCCCAGCTTTGGTCCAACCACAGAAAAGAAAGAAACCTGGAAAGATAACAGGGACAGCCTAATCGGATCCAGTGACTTAGCCAAATAGATCCCCCTCTGGGATATCGGAGCGTGTGTATGTGTGTGTGTGTGTGTGTGTGTGACCCCCTGGAGCGTCAGAGCGTGCAAACTCACCCCTCTGTAGCAGGTCTGGGGGTGGATTAGAGGGATGCATGATGGGTAAATCCGGGAGCTCTCTTTTTTCTCCCACCAGACAGATTTATTAGACAGACGTAGCGTGCTATGGGTGCTACTTCATGCCTCAAAGTTTCCATTTAGTTTAATGCAGATCAACTGTCCGAGAAGTGATTTCAAATATAGAAGGGACTGAAAAACAGTCAGGAAATGAAGAGGCGACTAACAGTACACGACTGGAATGAGAGAAATTCCATTGACATAACAACTGTCAATGGCGAAAGATGGGACTCAAGTCATGGACAGTGAGCGATGTTGTGCCAGAGTTTCATGTAATGGTTCAAGCTTCCGACTCCGCACCACATGCCCCTTGGTAACGCGGGTTTGAGCCTCAGCTCTGCTGACTCTCTGTGCCAAACGGTAAGGCATCAGTTAGGAAGCTCTTAAATGTCAGAGAACCTGTAGTCACGCCACAAACCCTGACGTGCCTATATCTGAAACTGGAGCAATCCTTTACTTGTGAATGTCAGACATAATAATTAATTTGACAATGAAGAAATGGAATCTGCACTGAAAAGGTTCCATGAGCAGAGGGATAACGTAACGGTTTCCATACAATGTGGAGGGTGAGCAAACAAGAGGTCTGCTTGGAAGCGAGGCTCTTCTTACTCGACAGTCACAGGTTAGGGTCTGCTGAAATGCATATCCTTTCGAATTTCCATATTAGATGATTTATCCCATAATCTTACACTGAAGTGCCATGAGATCTTTAGTGACCACAGAGAGCCTGGAAACCCTTTTCACATCACATCTGAAAGACGGCACTCTGCAAAAGGCAAAGGTCACTTCTTTGCCCTGGGGGCATTCAATTCAATACTTAAGAGTGCCCCCTACTGGCTTATTAGCATCTTTTCTCCCATCAATGAAGACATAACCCACTTATCTTTAGAAGGTAAGCAGGCAGTAGGATGCAGGGTGCTAACAGACATGACTTGGAGGCAGAAATTCTTCCAGTAATAATTTTTCTTTCTACTTGTCATTCCACACATCAGGTGTTGAAACACTGAAAGTCAATCTTCCCCATACAGACACGATTGAAGACGTGTCAAGAGATATACCCTCCTGAGGTCTGGTATTGCAGGGCTCTATGTCCGTAGATTATGTTTTCAAAAAGACCCTGGTAATTGTACACTTTACATTACACATTCTGTGAGGTGACGTCACCATGGGAAAAAGAGCTGCTGCATGAATATACCACAATGTGGGTTTGATTGAACTGAACCATTAGATTCAATATAACAAACTCTCCAGAGACAAAACATATACAACAAAAGCTCACTCCCAAACAAATCCCCTCAACCCATATTTAACATTCACCAGACATGTCATTACAAAATGTCTGAAGACAAATGAACTCTTACCACACTTTTAACTTTCTTAAAGCAGTATTGTTTTTTGTGTGTGTGTTCTAGACCTAATTTTCCACTTATTTTTACTGTTCTAAAACCAACAAAGCCAAAGTTTGTGAGTTTCTGTTACTGGCGCAGTGTCTTAAATGCAGGGCCAGGATGAGTGATCGGGAGAAATGGGAGAATTCCCGGTGGGCCGCTAGTGGTTAGCGGTGGTTCGGGAAATCTATTTTATAATCGCTATACTTGTTGCAGTTTGGACTATGCCACCTGCCTGCAGATGTGCCCACTCTTCGAGCGCCTCTCCTACCTCTCATTCTCACATCACACACACAAGTGTTGCTAACTTGGCTGGCACGCCCCCACGGCCCACATCAAACGAGCCCTCAAAATTGAATTTGTAACCAGACCAGGGGTGTCATTTTGTTAATCATCGTTTACCCACATAACATTCGTTCCCAGCGTTTTTCAACGCTGAAATAATGTTTATCTAAATTCTAATTGCACCAACCTCTTTGCCAATGTGTGGAATCACAAATGTTTACTCCCTGCACGCGATGAATTTACATTCAGAAGTCTGTTCTCAGTCCGCGCAACAGAAGACGCAGCAGACGAGGTGCCAGACAAAAATAACTTGTATTATGCTACTATATTACCTAACTCCTGAGTCCGTTTTAGAAATAGAAACAGTATTTTTTTTTAAAAGCAGACTTGGGAGATGTGTTTTCAAAACGGTAAAAATAGTTTGATATTAAGTTGATTTTTCAGTCAGGTGTCTATCTAGCTCTACAGTCAGTCAGTAGCTAGTTAGCCAGCATGTAAGAGCTCTGGTTATGTGTACTGCAAAGTAACTGTATTAACTAGCAAAATGTGTAGCTCAAATATATAGCCTGCATTCCCATTGTAGCAGAACTCCTACCCAGGTGTTAGTCTTTTAATATCATTACCATCAATACAAAAGGGGACATCTTACTTTAGTAATACTTTTGTACTGTAATTTCAACATGTACCCAGCCAGAGATAGAGAAGTGTCTGACAGAGGAAGAAGTGTCTGAGAGAGGAAGAGGAGTGTGTATGCTTGGTGGAAGTAGACTGAGAGGAAGCTCAAAAACTGTAGTCTCAGATGAGATTAGGGTTTATATAATTTAAAATTAACTGCGGTGCTACATTGAAAGTTAGTTAATGGAACTGAGTGAAAAGTTTTGAAAAAGAGACCTAAATATTGAGAAACGGGTCCTAGCGATGGTATATACATATATATAAATATATATATATATATATATATATATACATATATATATATATATATATATACACTCACCTAAAGGATTATTAGGAACACCCGAGCAATTTCTCATAAATGCAATTATCTACTCAACCAATCACATGGCAGTAGCTTCAATGCATGTAGGGGTGTGGTCCTGGTCAAGAAAATCTCCTGAACTCCAAACTGAATGTCAGAATGGGAAAGAAAGGTGATTTAAGCAATTTCGAGCATGGCATGGTTGTATAGGTGCCAGACGGGCCGGTCTGAGTATTTCACAGTCTGCTCAGTTACTGGGATTTTCATGCACAACCATTTCTAGGGTTTACAAAGAATGGTGTGAAAAGGGAAAAACATCCAGTATGTGGCAGTCCTGTGGGTGAAAATGCCTTGTTGATGCTAGAGGTCAGAGGAGAATGGGCTGACTGCTTCAAGCTGATAGAAGAGCAACTTTGACTGAAATAACCACTCATTACAACCGAGGTATGCAGCAAAGCATTTGTGAAGCCACAACATGCACAACCTTGAGGCGGATGGGCTACAACAGCAGAAGACCCCCCCGGGTACCACTCATCTCCACTACAAATAGGAAAAAAGAGGCTTCAATTTGCAAGAGCTCACCAAAATTGGACAGTGGAAGACTGAAAAAATGTTGCCTGGTCTGATGAGTCTCGATTTCTGTTGAGACATTCAGATGGTAGAGTCAGAATTTGGCATAAACAGAATGAGAACATGAATCTGTCATGCCTTGTTAGCACTGTGCAGGCTGGTGGTGGTGTAATGGTGTGGGGGATGTTTTCTTGGCACACTTTAGGCCCCCAAGCATATCTGCGGACTCTGTTGATTTTCTCCTTGATTCCTTTAACTCAAAAGTTAAAGTGCAATTGATGATATTGCTCTTGTGAAAGTCAGGAAGAAAAATGGCAGACAGAAGGCACCATGGAGTAACTCAACAACAGTTCAAAATATGAAAAGAAACTGCAGAAAATCTGAGCGCATGTGGCGGAAGACAAAACTTGAAGTCCATTATGACATCTATAAAAACATGCCTTCAATGTAGAACTAGGCAAAGCTAGACAGACCTTTTTCTCAAATATTATAAACAGCAACTCTAACAACACACGCACTCTTTTTGCTACTGTAGAGAGACTAACAAACCCCCCAAGTCACATTTCCATTGAAATGCTCTCAGACAGTAAATGCAGTGAGTTTGCTTCTTTCTTCTCAGAGAAAATCAATAATATCAGTAAGGTGATCATCACATCTTTGAGTTGCGCTGAAGTCAGACAGATCAGTCCACAACCTCAGAAATTAGTCACTATGTCTGTTTTCGAAGCAATAAATGGTAACATTCTGGAAAAAACAGTACAGCGCCTTAAAACATCAACCTGCGCCCTTGACACACTTCCCACATCTTTTTTTAAAAGTGTGTTTAACTGTTTAGAAGCAGATCTCCTAGAATTGGTAAATTCCTCACTTCTTTCTGGGACTTTTCCAAAGTCCCTAAAAACTGCAGTTGTTAGGCCCCTCCTGAAAAAGAGCAATTTGGATCACACCGTACTGAGCAACTAC
>JACXGM010030259.1:0-13679 GCA_016801145.1 Umbra pygmaea
ACCAGACTTAAAAACAGTTTCTTCCCACAGGCCATTCGGCTGCTCAACATGGAACACAGACACTGATCGCAAATTGTCTGTTGAGCACTAACACTCTCTGGTCACTTTATGCTCTCTACATCTGATGTAGCAGAATTCAAATGCACCTTTAAAAGCAATTTTCCATGCCAATTCTATAATATTTACTACTTCTACTGTTTTACATTTTCCAGACCACTGCTCAGTACATAGTGTTTTATTATTATTATTATTATTATTATTACTATTGTCATTACTATTTTAAAATTCTTATATTGTTGTAATTCTTGTTTTTAAGCCCACTGCATAGAATCGCCGAGCCATGTCAAAAGAATTTCTCTGCATAGGATGATGTATGTTATTCAATGCATATGATAAATAAACAACTTTGACTTTGACTTTGATTTAATAATATTAATAATGTTTAACTAAATTATAATCGCACCAACCTCTTTGCCAAAGAGTGGAATCACGAAAGTTTACTCCCTGCACGTGATAAATTTACCGGTAGTCTGTTCTCCTGAGTGCGCGTGACGGCAGAGAGACGTAGCAGACACGCTGCCAGACAAAATATCTTAATAATGTCTATTAGCTACTACAGTATATTAGCTAACTCCTGCGCCTGTTTTAGAAATAGAAAAACTTCCAAAACAAAGCAGACTGTTGGAAAATTAGTTCTCAAAACGGTAAAATAAATAGTTGATATATAGCTGATATTTCAGTCAGGTGTCTAGCTAGCTCTACAGTCAGTCAGTAGTTAGCCAGCATGCAAGAGCTCTGGTTATGTACTGTAGGCTAACGCAAAGTTACTGTATTACATGTAACTAGCTAACTGTGTAGCTCAAATGTATAGCCTAACTGTCAAAGTAGCTATTTAACCTATTTAATAAGAGAATGAACGATGTGCAGTGAAAGACAACACACGGTAAGCCATCAATCATATATCAACCATATTATTATCATTTTAAACTTTGCTTTAGAGGATAATGAGACAAACAGGGACACAAAACAGTTATGTTGAGGCAGGCTGCAATACTGGAACAACAAGATAGGAGTTAGTGCATATTATTATATTAAAAAACATGTTTATCATTTAGGCATATTTGACATTTCTGACAGGGCTGAGCCAGGCAGAAGCTATTTATTAGTGGATAAAGTAGGTCTAGGCTATGACATAGCCTACTTGAATAAAAGTAAAATCTCCTCAGAAATCTGTACTTTGGTAAAAGTCCTGTATTAACATTTCAGGTGTTAGTCTTTTAATGTCATTACCATCTATACAAAAAGAGACATCATACTTTAGTAATAATTTTGTACTCTAATGTCAACCTAAACACAATCAGAGATAGAGAAGTGTCTGACAGAGGAAGAAGAGTGGCTGATGGAGGAAGATGAGTGTGTTTGGTTGGTGGAAGTAGACTGAGAGGACGATCAAGAGCTGTAGTCTCAGGTGAGATTAGGGCTACTATACTTCATCAGAATATAAATGAGGTGTATTGACCTTATAAGTGAGGTGTATTGCCCTTATAAGTGAGGTGTATTGCCCTTATAAGTGAGGTGTATTGCCCAAGGTGACATAAGATGTGTTGTGAATGGTAACCTTGTCTTCTGCATTTGGATTCTAAACAGTGGACAAGGGGTCATTCTTGTTTTGTAAAGAAATAATCTGTTCTTAGTTTTGCTTAGGTTATTGTTTTATGATTGACAGTGTGCTTGTTGGGTGACAACTGTTGCTAGAGTAATGGAAGAATAAGTAGATTTGAGATGTATGAATTATTTTGGTAGTTTTAGTGCATTTTTTATGTGAAATTAACTGCTGTGCAACACTGAAAGTTGGTTAGTCTAACTGTGTGTAGTTTTGAAAAAGAAACCTGGGAAATGGGTCCTAGGGATTGCGAAAAACAACATATAAAAGAAATGGGCAGTATTTAACCTCATTCTTCAAACTTAACATTTAGCTTATTTGGTCAATGTCTCTGTATTTCCTGTAGTCATCTAATTACTGAGGATATTTTGTTTAATAGTGTTAGCATATACATTTAAGTTATCTCTGTAAATAAATAAATAAATAAAATATGTACAGTAGGAAATAACACAAGTAAAGCGGTTAGATTATTTGCAGTTACTATTTACCCCATCACAAAATGGGCTGGTGCACCATGAAACTCCCGGGCTGAAAATGTTTCCCACTCCGGCCCTGGTCATCAGCATAGCAGTAAATGTTGACATTGTGTTTCCGGATGACATCACAAAGAGGCAACGTCAATAGTGAGAATGGTAGCGGTCCCAAAACAGAACCTTGAGGAACACCAAAGGATACCCTTGATTTTTTAAGCACTTTGGTTTCCTTGAAGAACAGTGCTATATAAGTTGAATTAATTATTAATAGACCATCCACAGATACAAACTGATTTCTTTCTGATAGATAGGATCTGAACCATGCTAGAACATGTCCGCATAGCCTGATATAACTTTCCAATCTGTCTAGAAGAATGTTGTGGTCAATGGTATCTAAGGCAGCACTAAGGTCAAGATGCACAAGAACA
Source organism: Umbra pygmaea (assembly GCA_016801145.1). Taxonomy (NCBI): domain Eukaryota; kingdom Metazoa; phylum Chordata; class Actinopteri; order Esociformes; family Umbridae; genus Umbra; species Umbra pygmaea. The sequence continues at coordinate 2,565 of JACXGM010030259.1, forward strand.
GAGGCACAGCCTTTTTTAAAAGGAACTTCGCTACAGCCAATTTTATGGAGTTTGGTAAACACCCAGATGCTAGGAAGCAATTTATTATTTGTACCATATACAGGCCAAGCACAGGGAGTAACTTGTAACTAGTAGTTTAGTTGGAATAGGGTCTAATTGACAGCTGGAAGGCTTTGAGGCCTTTACTATTTTAGTGAAAGTTTCAAAGGAATACATGATAATAAAATTCCAGTGTCCTTCCTAATCCAAGATCCTGACTGTTCTGTGCATCTCAGGACAGGTGGGTTTAGGAGAAATGTGCTACTTAAAGCTACATTGTTTAAGAATTGCTCCCATCTAGCGGTGAAATTGTATATGACAACCAACTGAATATTGTTCTAGCCCCTCCAACTATTATGCTGCCAAGGGAAATTGTTTTTTTCAAAACAATAGCACTCGTTTTAATTCATTGCAATAGACATAGTTAATTCATTACATATTGTAGCTATTGATTTGTAACCAAATGCAATTGTATTTTGTGTAAAGAAACAATAAGAGCATGTGATAGCAAAAAATATTCTCCCCTGGCATTCGTCACGGTGCCACTGAGTGTAAATTCGTGAAAGGTAGAGCTGGAATTTTCAGGTATGTCCCTCTTTGGCTAATGGATAATAAAGATGGAGGCGTTACATGGCTGCCGCAATTCAAGCAACTTCCTTGTATGTATTCTAAATTGGAAGATTTTAATCTTACGAGAATACTTTGATTAGTTGGTTGAAGTAATTACACATGAATGAGCACATTTTTTTTAAAGAACAAGGGGGGTTTTGCTAATAATCAACTCCAAAAAAATACGCAATGTAAATTTAAGTGTGGATTCTGTGAATTGTTTTCTAATGGTAATGATATTTTCATCAAAAAAGTTCATGAATTTATTACTATCAAAATGTAGTCCAACCTCATTTGCAGAATTCTCCTTTTAATCAGAGATGGGCCTAAATACTGTAATAGATTACTTTTCTGGGTTGGGCTGAGTTCAGAACTTTTGGGAAGTTCCTCAGTAAGACACTAATGACCATGTAAAAGACGTTCTATCATTTTAGAATCTTTCCCATTTCTCCAATTGAAGGTTTTAATTTTTCATAGATCACTGGTAAGTTATGAACTTCTTTTACCTGGTCATTAGGGTCTTACTGAGGAACTTCCCAAATGTTGGAACTCAGCCCAACCCAGGAAAGTAATCTATTACAGTATTTATGCCCATCTCTGCTTTTCATTAACTTTGTATCAAAAATACATTTTGGATAGCTTTTGTTCTCCTCAATTAGGTTGGATAAATAGGCTGATGGAGCAGAAGTGAGTGTGTTTCAGTAATGCAAAAACAATCATGGACGGGACATGGCAAAAACCCCTGTTGAACATGTAACTTCCCTGCCCCAAAACAGAGATGAAACATTCTCTGCAGGGATTGTGGGCAGTAATAAAACTGTCTGTCTGCAGGGATCGTGGGCAGTTATATAACTGTCTGTCTGCAGGGATCGTGAGCAGTTATAAAACTGTCTGTCTGCAGGGATCGTGGGCAGTAATAAAACTGTCTGTCTGCAGGGATCGTGGGCAGTTATATAACTGTCTCTCTGCAGGGATCATGGGCAGTATAAAAACTGTCTGTCTGCAGGGATCGTGGGCAGTAATAATACTGTCTGTCTGCAGGGATCGTGGGCAGTTATATAACTGTCTCTCTGCAGGGATCGTGGGCAGTTATAAAACTGTCTCTCTGCAGGGATCGTGGGCAGTAATAAAACTGTCTGTCTGCAGGGATCGTGGGCAGTAATAAAACTGTCTGTCTGCAGGGATCGTTATCCCACAGATTGTTATCCCACAGATCGTTATCCCACAGATCGTTATCCCACAGATCGTTATCCCACAGACCGTTATCCCACAGATCGTTATCCCACAGATCTATAAAAAGAGTTGTGGAGCTGCCGACAAGGCAGGAATTGTGAAGGGAGGATTGTTGGCAGTAATAAAACTGTCTGTCTCTCTGCATGGATCGCGGGCAGTAATAGAACTATCTGTCTATCTGCAGGGATCGTGGGCAGTAATAAGACACTGTTGAAGTACATGACCACAGCGATCTTCCTGTACATAGCAATCCTTCTTCCTGCCATTGCCTTTGGCTCCCTGAATGATGAGAGCACGCGGGGCGAGATGGGTGAGTTACACACACACACAATAGTAAGACACACAAACACACACAACATAGTAACACACCACAGTAACACCACAATAGTAATACACACACACACAATAACACACACACCTTAGTAATACACACAAAAACACACAATAACACACACACCTTATTATTACACACAAACACACACACCGTAATAACACACCACAGTAACACACACAATAACACATTAAACACACACTACAACAACACATTTAACACATCATAAAGCACACTAACACACCGCAGTAACACATAAAACACATCATAATGACACACACTACACACACCACAATAACACATCATAATAACACACCGTGGTAACACACACCACAATAGCACACACACACCACAATAACACACACACACACCGCAGTAACACACAAAACACAATAATACACCCATCACAATAACACACACACCACAATTACAAACCCTACACACACACCACAAATACACTTACGCACAATAATACACAACATTTTACAGTTTTTCTCAATCACTTTGGTTTGTTTTTTTAACCAGTCTTAACATTCTCTAAACTGTCACAGCTTTTTAATGGGACATCACAACTCGAAATGTAGTACTGGTAACACCCAAAACATTTTATTCATGTTTCAAAACCTAGTTATTTTGTCAATAAATTGACCAATGCCACCAAAATGAAAAGTTATTTTTTTCATTGTTTGAGCCATACTGGTCAAGAGTTTTACCATGGCAGTCAAACCTGGAAATGTTTGATACATTCAAATTTCATTGTTCTACTTTTTTGTTGATAATGAGCACTTACTGTAATATACAATAGTGTTTGTTTTGTCTAACTGAATGCTATTGTGTATCACTGAGCCTTTTAGGTACAGATTTCAACAGTAGGTAAAAGCATACTGGGAAATGTCAATACTGTATAATAGTGCACAGGATAATATGTATATTTGTTTGTATACAGTACCGTATATCTTTGTTAGTTACATGTAAACTGACAATATTTACATGTCCATTATTATTTATTTCGTACATGTAAATTCCTGTATATTGAACAGAAAATTAGCACAAAATTAATCCATTTAATGTGAAAACATAACTTCCAACAATGAACCTCCTCTCAGTATGTAACACTACAAGTTCCCATTTTCTTGGTGAAATCACAATCATTCCATGTCATAGATATTCATGGAATATACATGTAGGTATGTCTGATTATTGAATATACATGTAGGTATGTCTGATAATTGAATATACATGTAGGGATGTCTGATAATTGAATATACATGTAGGTATGTCTGATAATTGAATATACATGTAGGTATGTCTGATAATTGAATATACATGTAGGTATGTCTGATAATTGAATATACATGTAGGTATGTCTGATAATTGAATATACATGTATATGTATATATACATGTATATTCACAATCATTCCATGTCATAGATATTCATGGAATATACATGTAGGTATGTCTGATTATTGAATATACATGTAGGTATGTCTGATAATTGAATATACATGTAGGTATGTCTGATAATTGAATATACATGTAGGTATGTCTGATAATTGAATGTACATGTAGGTATGTCTGATAATTGAATATACATGTAGGTATGTCTGATAATTGATAGATGTAGATATGTCTGATAATTGAATATACATGTGGGTATGTCTGATAATTGAATATACATGTAGGTATGTCTGAAAATTGATACATGTAGGTATGTCTGAAAATTGAATGTACATATACGTATGTCTGCTAATTGAATATACATCTGATAATTTAATATACATGTAGGTATGTCTGATAATTTAATATACATGTAGGTATGTCTGATAATTGATACATGTAGGTATGTCTGAAAATTGAATGTACATATACGTATGTCTGCTAATTGAATATACATGTAGTAGGTATGTCTGATAATTGAATATACATGTAGGTATGTCTGATAATTGAATGTACATGTAGGTATGTCTGATAATTGAATATACATGTAGGTATGTCTGATAATTGATAGATGTAGATATGTCTGATAATTGAATATACATGTGGGTATGTCTGATAATTGAATATAAATGTAGGTATGTCTGATAATTGATACATGTAGGTATGTCTGAAAATTGAATGTACATATACGTATGTCTGCTAATTGAATATACATGTAGTAGGTATGTCTGATAATTTAATATACATGTAGGTATGTCTGATAATTTAATATACATGTAGGTATGTCTGATAATTGATACATGTAGGTATGTCTGATAATTGATACATGTAGGTATGTCTGATAATTGAATATACATGTAGATATGTCTGATAATTGAAAATACATGTAGGTATGTCTGATAATTTAATATACATGTAGGTATGTCTGAAAATTGAGAATACATGTAGGTATGTTTGATAATTGATACATGTAGGTATGTCTGATAATTGAATATACATGTAGATATGTCTGATAATTGAAAATACATGTAGGTATGTCTGATAATTGAGTATACATGTAGGTATGTCTGATCATTTAATATACATGTAGGTATGTTTGATAATTGAATATAGATGATAATTGAATATACATGTAGGTATGTCTGATAATTGATACATGTAGATATGTCTGATAATTGAATATACATGTAGGTATGTCTGATAATTTAATATACATGTAGGTATGTCTGAATATTGAGAATACATGTAGGTATGTTTGATAATTGATACATGTAGGTATGTCTGATAATTGAATATACATGTAGGTATGTCTGATAATTGATACATGTAGGTATGTCAGATTTTTTAATATACATGTAGGTATGTCTGATAATTGAATATACATGTAGGTATGTCTGATAATTGAATATACATGTAGGTGTGTCTGATAATTGAATATACATGTAGGTATGTCTGATAATTGAATATACATGTAAGTATGTCTGATAATTGATACATGTAGATATGTCTGATAATTGAATATACATGTAGGTATGTCTGATAATTTAATATACATGTAGGTATGTCTGATAATTGAATATACATGTAGGTATGTCTGATAATTGAATATACATTTAGGTATGTCTGATAATTGAATATACATGTAGGTGTGTCTGATAATTTAATATACATGCAGGTATGTCTGATAATTTAATATACATGTAGGTTTGTCTGAAAATTGAATATACATGTAGGTATGTCTGATAATTGAATATACATGTAGTAGGTATGTCTGATAATTGAATATACATGTAGGTATGTCTGATAATTGAATATACATGTCGGTGTGTCTGATAATTGATACATGTAGATATGTCTGATAATTGAATATACATGTAAGTATGTCTGATAATTTAATATACTTGTAGGTATGTCTGATAATTGAATATACATGTAGGTATGTCTGATAATTGAGTATACATGTAGGTATGTCTGATAATTGAATATACATGTAGGTATATCTGATAATTTAATATACATGTAGGTATGTCTGAGAAATGATACATGTAGATATGTCTGATAATTTAATATACATGTAGGTATGTCTGATAAATTAATTTACATGTAGGTATGTCAGATAATTGAATATACATGTAGGTATGTCTGATAATTGAATATACATGTAGGTATGTCTGATAATTGAACATATATGTAGGTGTGTCTGATAATTTAATATACATGTAGGTATGTCTGATAATTGAATATACCTGTAGGTATGTCTGATAATTGAATATACATGTATGTATGTCTGATAATTGATACATGTAGATATGTCTGATAATTGAATATACATGTAGGTATGTCTGATAATTAAATATACATGTAGGTATGTCTTATTTTTGAATATACATGTAGGTATGTCTGATAATTGAATATACATGTAGCTATGTCTGATAATTGAATATACATGTAGGTATGTCTGATAATCTAATATACATGTAGGTATGTCTGATAATTGATACATGTAGGTCTGATAATTGAATATACATGTAGGTATGTCTGATAATTGAATATACATGTAGGTATGTCTGATAATTGAGTATACATGTAGGTATGTCTGATAATCTAATATACATCTAGGTATGTCTGATAATTGAATATACATGTAGGTATGTCTGATAATTGAATATACATGTAGGTATGTCTGAAAATTGAATTTACATGTAGCTATGTCTGATAATTGAATATACATGTAGGTATGTCTGATAATCTAATATACATGTAGGTATGTCTGATAATTGATACATGTAGGTCTGATAATTGAATATACATGTAGGTATGTCTGATAATTGAATATACATGTAGGTATGTCTGATAATTGAGTATACATGTAGGTATGTCTGATAATTTAATATACATCTAGGTATGTCTGATAATTGAATATACATGTAGGTATGTCTGATAATTGAATATACATGTAGGTATGTCTGAAAATTGAATTTACATGTAGCTATGTCTGATAATTGATACATGTAGGTATGTCTGATAATTGAATATACATATAGGTATGTCTGATAATTGAATATACATGTAGGTATTTCTGATAATTGATACATATAGGTATGTTTGATAATTGAATATACATGTAGGTATGTCTAATAATTGAATATACATGTAGGTATGTCTGATAATTGATACATGTAAATATGTCTGATAATTCAATATACATGTAGGAATGTCTGATAATTGAATGGATCATTTAGCATGTGGTGTCTCAGATGATGACAGATTGTTTAGACATTGTGAAGAGTCTGATAGTTCTCCTGAGAATCAACCCATCAGTTTTGAAGAGCAAGCAATTTAGTTATTATGCGTTATTTTAGACAATTGTACTTACTCTTTTTCACACATACAAACACACGTGCAATTTGTTGAAATGAATTAGGAATTCTAATTTGTTGTGAACAAGAAACTAATTGTTCAGAGATTTGAAAAATAATTATAATTCAAGAAATGAGACAAAATGATTGAAAAAACTGTAACAACCAACAGACACCAAGATAAGGCATACATAAACATATTATAGCACACACTCATTACATACACACACCAGACATGTATATACACACCACACATGTATACACACACCAGACATGTATACACACACCAGACATGTATACACACACCAGACATGTGTACACACACCAGACATGTGTACACACACCAGACATGTATACACACACCAGACATGTATACACACACCAGACATGTATACACACACCAGACATGTATACACACACCAGACATGTATGCACACAGCAGACATGTATACACACTAGACATGTATACACACACCAGACATGTATGCACACAGCAGACATGTATACACACACCAGGCATGTATGATATATGATTGTGTGTTTCTTTCTAGATGTCCAGAAGACCATAATTGGCCAGAGTATCGGAGGGGTCATCTATTCTCTGTTCGCCGGCTCACCATTGGTCATCCCTCTGACCACCGCACCTTTAGCTATTTTTATTAGTGGTAGGTCTCTCTGTCCTCATCTTCATCAGTGGTAGGTCTCTCTATCCTCATCTTCATCAGTTGTAGGTCTCTCTGTCCTCATCTTCATCAGTGGTAGGTCTCTCTGTTTTCATCTTCATCAGTGCTAGGTCTCTGTGTCCTCATCTTCATCAGTTGTAGTTCTCTCTGTCCTCATCTTAATCAGTTGTAGCTCTCTCTGTTTTCATGTTCATCACTGGTAGGTCTCTCTGTCCTCATCTTCATCACTGGTAGGTCTCTCTGTCCTCATCTTCATCAGTTGTATGTCTCTCTGTTTTAATCTCCATCAGTGGTAGGTCTCTCTCTCCTCATTTTCATCCGTGGTAGGTCTCTCTTTTCTTATTTCCATCAGCGGTAGGTCTGAAGAGGATCAGTGTAGATAAACAAATAGACAGACAGAACACAGAACCTGTTTTCTCCAGCTCTGTCCTTGTGGCTGTTTTATTCCGTGTGAAACTCATTAATGTTCTTATGGTTTAGTTAGGTGGAATGGTTATTTACACAAAAAGGATGAGTCAATAATGAGTTGAGCTGTTTGCATTGTAAAGTGTAGTGCCACAGAGGTAGTCGTAGTTGACAGACCAACATAATGCTTTAGCTATCTCTGATGGACTTTTAATATACTGGATGTTTGTTTGGTCTCTTATGATGAAATGATGAGTGCTGTTCTCTGGGTCTAATGGCCTTGGGTGGGAGGGCATGTGTTTCTGTCTGTATCCACAGAGTCGTTGGTTTCACTGTTCATTGTCTGAGGAAAAACAAGATTTGTTTTCTTTTTGAAATCTTTATTTATCTGGTAACAAAACGCCATCAGAATGTAAATATAGTCACAACAGCCATAGGATTATTAGTGGTAGGTTCTTTTGATGTTTGATTTAAGTCGTTAATGAGCCATGGAAGTTTTATATGGTTCCTGTACATGTTTTCATATTCGAAGATAAAAAAACTGGGTTGTTCTCTTACAACTCATTTAGGTCCATTTAGAACCAGATGTGAAGTTACAGCCGGGCCAGGTAGAGCCTCTGCCCAGCCAGATAGTACTGGTCCAGCCAATCAGAATGGCTTCACTTTTTTAGAATATGGAATGAAACATTTGATTGGTTGTTTGTATTCTTGCCTGAGTAATCAGAAATAAAAAAATATCAGTAGTAGGTTCTTGGAATTTAATTGGCGATATCGAAATTAAATGCTATCCCACATTTATTTTCTATGTTTACTCTTATGCTGTTTGTACACATCTCTACAGGCTACGGAGCTGGCCATGGGTCACAATCCACCTGTTGTGCATTTAGATTGCTGATTTATCATGGGAGTGGTCAATTTGGTCCAATAGATTTTTTCTCAAACCAGGTATTAATCTTTAACGCTGTAAAGCAGTACACTAATCTGATTTATTGTAGCAAGACAGGCGTGTGTGGCTGCAATTTAATGCATTGGGTGATTGTAAGTGAAAATTGATTAGTGTCCATTACATACTATCAACATTCTTTATATTGTGTTACTGTCTAGCTGAAATAGGTGTGCTCCCTTAGTAATTTCGCATGCCTCCTTGCAGAGCTAATTCTCCCGCCGGCCCTGGTTATTTAATAGGCCTACATTTTTGTTAGTTATTGTACAAGTCTGCATGTGTTTTTTGAAGTTGTAGTTGCACAACCATGCCTCTTTTCATTTAGGTAGCTGCTGGGCTGTCCATAAAGCTGTTTGAATATAGCTTAACGCAGCCTGATCTCACAGAATTCTGTGAAATGAACAAAGACCAAAATCTATGTCAGTTACACGGAAGCGCAGAAAAGTCAGCGATGGGCACATGGAAGTGATGCTGTGTTGTTTTCACTGAATTCAGTGAGACCTTGCTGTTAAATCGATCTAAGCCTTACCCAAACCCTTACCTTAACCTTAACCACTCAGAAACATTTGCTGTTAACTCGATCTAAGCCTTAACCAAACCCCTAACACTAACCTTAACCACTCAGAAACCTTGCTGTTAACTCCATGTAACATGTATTACATTGTAATGTATTGTTTATAAACATGGTGACAGTAAGTAAAATTTTTTTCAAAAAGCACATTTGCAACACGTCTGCATCGCACTGGAATAGAAAACAAAATACATGCAAAGTGTCTGCCTGGATTTGAACTCGTAATCTCTGGGATGTGAGTTGGATGTTTACATGCCCATCCTACCAACATGTAAACATCTATTTTCTTTTCACTCTGCTATGTCATTATGCGATCCTGTGAAGCAGCCATGGATTTAGAAGTTAAGGGTCCGTGTTTTATTTCACTGAATTTTCAGCAATTCTGTGAAATTGCCACAGATTTATAAGGGTCTGTGTTCATTTCACAGAATTCTGTGAGATCATTTTGCTTAACTAGTCATCCCAAACTTGGTAAAATAACAAAAAATATCCCTCAAAATGCAAAGTACACCTCTAAAAGTATGCAAAGTAAAAATTGATACTTTAGCCCGCTTAGTATTAAATTAAGTAAAAAATGAATATGAACATTTAGAGACAGTAGAGTTCTTTATAAAAAGTGATGGAACCAGAGAGTCAGTTGTATACTGAATATTTTACAACACAGCTATTCAAATATCTGTGTAATAGAGGCTAGTCCTGATGACATTCAGCCAGTGTTAATAAGTGTGTTAACAGTGTGTGTGTGTTTATAAGTGGGATCAGTGGTGGTGTCAAAATGGATTTTCATATAACCGTCCATGTTGTAGGGAAGAACGGAAACCAAATCTAGCTCACCAGCAGGTGGCGACCTTGACATGCAGAGCTATCAGGATCTCTTTACTCATTGTTTTTAATCTACACAATGTTTCAAATAATTATGATGTCACTTTTCTTAAAGGATTGTTAGAAATAAGGTGGACAAGTCACTATGATGTAACAAGGTGCCTGGTAGAGTATCAGGATGTCTGAGGTCTCAGAGCACATTGCAAGAGCATTGGACGGATGTATGCAGAGAGACCTCAGTGCTGTTAGTGCAGTTGTAAAAGCTGATCTTTTTAAGTTCTATATAATAGGTAGAAAGAAATACCCCACAAAATTTCCCAAAGCCCCTGTAATCATAGCAGTGTAAAACCAGTCCTGGTTGGGAACATGATGTCGCAAACTCAGGTCAGTAGACAGACCCATCATTCTCTCAAACCCAGGACTGTGGACAGACCCCATCATTGTCTCAAACCCAGGTCTGTGGACAGACCAATCATTGTCTCAAACCCAGGTCTGTAGACAGACCCCATCATTGTCTAAAATCCAGGTCTGTGGACAGACCCCATCATTGTCTCAAACCTAGGTCTGTGGACAGACCCATCATTGTCTCAAACCCAGGTCTGTGGACAGACCCATCATTGTCTCAAACCCAGGTCTGTGGACAGACCCATCATTGTCTCAAACCCAGGTCTGTAGACAGAC
>JACXGM010030261.1:0-13359 GCA_016801145.1 Umbra pygmaea
ATATCTTCCTCACTCTCTGCTGGGAGTAGGACCATTTCTGAATATCAGACAGATATTATTTAGGCTCGCGGACTGGGAAGAAAGAATGGCCACAAACAACGAAAGAGAGTAAGTGGGAGGAGTTAAAAGCAACTCTAGACGACACTCTGCGCGACTTCCCTGCTAAATCTGTGTGATTTTGACTTGCGCAAAAGTGATTCACATGAACGAGTCTTTTAGAGCAGTGATTCAGTACACCCATTTCATTGAAAAGACACGTAGAAAAAAACGATTCGTTCAGGATTCGCACATCACTATTCGGCTACACATACAGGCTGTGTATGGCGGTAGAGTGAGTCACTTACTGATCTTTAACATCCTTAGCGGTTGTATTTCAGAGGTGAGCTTCAGAAATACTCATGAAAATGTAGCTTGCGTGGACGCTACCGCACTACTTGATAAATATAATAGCTTCACTACTGTAGAGCTATTTGATTCAGAAAACAGCAACGCTACGACCACGCTACTGAGAAATGTAATTAAACTAGTAACGGCGCTACTTGTAGCGACGCTACTGCCCATCACTGCTCGCAGACAGGTACTGGAGGCCCTCCCTAGCCAAGGTCCTGAGGGTTCATGTCTCTTCCTGCTCAGTGTGTACCCAGAGTAAAGTGCAGAGTCACCTCTCGGCAGGTAAGCTACATCCTATACATATTCCACAATGGCCTTGGTCCCACCTGTCCATTGATTTTATTACGGATCTGCCTCTCTAAATAGGCTATACTACAACAATGGTTGTTGTGGACAGGTTCTCCAAAGCCTGTCGCCTGCTTCAACTCCCCAGGGTTCCCACTCCCCAGGGTTCCCACGGCCCTGCAGACCGCAAAAGCTTTATTCACCAATGTCTTCCGGCATTATGATATTCCAGGGTACACTGTGTCTGACCAGTGCCCCAGTTCACTTTCAGGGTCTGGAAGGCAATCATGGAGTGGCTTAGGGTTGTGTTCAGGGTTGTTCAGGGTTGTGTAAGTGGCAGGTGGCACCCGTCAATCAGGAAGTAGGCAGGTTCCTGAGGTTGTACTGCAGAAACCGGCCGGGGTAGTGGACAGAGTATGCCCAAAACTACCTGCATGATTCTTCCACTAACCTAACCCAATGCTTGTTAGGTTACCAGTCGGTCCAGGCTCCATGACATCTGAGCCAGAATGAGGCCCCCGCGGTAAATGATTGGTGGATGATGTGGTGGATGACATGTAATGCTGCCCACGTGTGCCTTCAGTGTGACATTTGCCATCAAAAGGTTCCAGGCGGACTGCTGCTGCAGTGAGGCACCGGTGTGCGTGCGCATAAGTGACCAGGTCTGGTGCTTGAATTGAAACCTGCCCATCCCCCTGCCCTGCCAGAAGCTGAGTCTGCAGATTGTTGGGCCATTTAAAGTCCTGAGGAGGGTGAACAAGGTTACTTATGGTTAACTTAAGGTTATTTACTTGCAGTTACCTGTCAAGTATACATTAACCCCTCGCTCCATGTTTCCCTCCTCAGGCCGATGATCGCTGACCTACTCCATGAATCCAGGTTGCTGAAGACCCCCTCCAGGTTGCTGGAGACCCCCTCCTCTAACTCAAGGATGGTTAGGGCCGTTCTTCATTTGAGGCGATGGAGGGATGGTCTCCAGTACCTGGTGGACTGGACTGGGTGCAGTCTGGAGGAGTGGTGTTGGGATCAGGCCCATAAGATCTTGGACTTGGCCCTGATTCGGGATTTCCATCTCCAGCACTCAGAGCACTCTACGACGTGATCATGTGGTTGTTCCCGAGACCAGGGGTGTCCATGCCACTGGGGCGGCATGTCAGGGGAGAGGTACTGTAACAACTCCATGCCTCAGCTTCCAGACCCTGCCTTAGCGTTTCAGCTTCCAGACCATGCCTCAGGGTTTCAGCTTCCAGACCCTGCCTCAGCGTTTCAGCTTCCGGACCCTGCCTCAGCGCTTCATCCTCCGGATCCACCACAGCTGGGGTCTACCTGGCTGCCACCGAAAAAGCCACCATCAGCAGCCCTACTAGGGTGGCTACCTGGCCAGCTGAGACCTCCGGCGGAGCCTCCGCCGGGGTGAGTGGTTTGGGGGTGGGGGCTGTCTGTTGGCACTGTGGGGGGGATTGTTTTGCCCGCCCTCCCTCCCTACCCGTCTGTTTGGAAAGCTCCCAGGAATCACATATTGAACATTAAATTCAACAACCGTATATTGCCTACCTGGTCTCCCTCTCTTCACCTATCTAAACCAACACACTTACGTGACAATGGCTGTTTGAGATCTGATTCCCGCCTGTGTCACTACAGTATTGCTGAAAAAATAGATGTGTTACAGAATATTATCTTATGTAAGACAAAAAGCGAAACACTAATAAAAATGTTTTTTTAACAAAGGTGTTTTCAAAAATTATATTAAATAAACGCTGTGACACACCAAGCCAATTGCCAACTTGTCGGTGCAACTAGCTGGATTGTTGCCATCGCCTAGGCTGCATCTCTGTTGGGGAACGTTGGGTGATAAACACTGCACTTTTTGGCTACAGGTAAGCAAGTTAACAATGGCTATATTACTGCACTTTATTTCGATCCGTATACTGTGTTTTTTTTCAGTGATGAAAAATTTGAGTTATTAAAACACAAACATCCATTTCAATGCTTCAAAGCTGGTCTGCTATAAATAATGAATTCTATAACTGAGTTATGTTCTTATTGTTTTACAGGCGAAAGCTTCAGGAGCCTTTCTTACTGTCAAATTGTTCCAGAAACTGTTATGGTCAGCTCTCTTTTCTCCCTGTTTTGGGTGTTTTTTCTTTTCTTCCTGTTTGTCTATGTTTGTCCAACTGGAGGGCTGGAGGTGTGTTCAGAGGAAGTAGGTCAAGGGGCGTGGCAATCTCATCACTGCAGCCATTCTTCACAGCTGCAGCTCATCTACCAGTTCCAATCCAGCAGTATTTCAACCTAGCTGATCACCACTTCAGCGCCAGTTCGTTATCTACTACCCATGTGGTAACTTGGCTCTAAGTTCTAGCTGCACTTTAGTATTGTCAGTGTGTTTTGGTGCTCATACTTACCCTGTGTGTTTGTCCTGTTTTCGTCACTCAGACCTGCTGCTTCCTCCGCTGTGCCTGCCTACTTCCAGTCTCACCATCGAGCCTCCCTCTGGGAACCCATTGGTATACTCACCCCTGCCTGTCCACCTCAAGACATATACTACTGGGAGTCTCCCTGTCAGCCCTCCTCGGACCTTGGACCAGCCAGGAGTTTTTCCCAGCCCAGGCACTGCCTCCATTGTTTCTCTGAGTACATTTAGTTCATTAAAACATTTAAAAACTGCTTTACGTTGTCCGTGTACCTTCTCTGCATTCTGGGTCAGCACTGTCATTTAACAGAACGAACTGGCCATGGACCCTGCAGAGAAGTCACAGACATCAGCTGAAGATGACCTGTTACTAGCCATACAGAATCAGGGAGCCCTGTTAGGGCAACACGACCAGTTAAATCACACATTGCTGGAGACTAACCAACAATTATGCAATCAAGTCACTCAGTTGTCATCTCAAATTGCTGCTCTGTCTCTTCCCCATAATCCACCTCCTCCATTACAGCCGGCTTCCTCAGCCATGGATTCCGCGAGATTGTTGGACCTAAGACAGGGGACACAGAGTGTGGCGGAGTACGCCTTAGATTTTTGGACATTGGTGGCTGATTCCAAATGGAACGACTAGGCTCTACAGGGGGCGTTTATACAGGGTTTGAATCATTCAGTCAAAGACGAACTAGCTCTTCGTGATGAACCCGATAACCTGCATTGTCTTGTTTCCTTGGCTATTAAGATTGACAACCAGATCCGTGAGAGGAGATGGGAGAAAAGCGGACACGCACCAGTCCCTACTCGCGTTTCCAGGACACCTAGACCTAGCTCGTTTCCACCCCAGAGAGAGCTCTTGGCCACGCCTGTTACCACTGCTAGGGACGAAGAGGAACCCATGCAATTGGGTCGTGCTCGACTATCCCCAGTGGAACGATTACGCCGTCGACAGGCAGGTAAGTGTCTGTACTGTGGTAACTCCTCCCATTTCCTCACTGCCTGTCCGGTACGCCCAAAAGAGGAGGCTCGTTAGTGAGAGTGGGTACACTAGTGAGCCCTAGCCTGGTAACCGAACCCACATCGCCGCGTCTGTCACTTCCTGCTACTCTCCAATTGGGTACGCTGTCTCTACTGCTGTCAGCCCTTATCGATTCAGGGGCAGAGGATAACTTCATTGACTTAAATCTGGCTAAGCAAGCTGAAATTCCCCTTGAAACACTCCCATCCCCTGTTACTGTCACAACCATTGACAGTCAGTTTCTGGCGAGAGTTACGCAGCAAATCGTCCCTGTAACTCTCGTTCTCTCTGGTAACCATCGAGAGGTACTCACCTTCAAAGTAGTGTCAGCCTCCTCATCCCCGCTCATCCTCGGTTTTCCATGGCTCAGGGTACACAACCCTCAAATAGACTGGCAACGCAAAACCATCAGCAGTTGGAGCAGTTTTTGTCATTCCGTTTGTCTCGGCTCAGCCATTCCTCCCAACGTGACAGCCCCAACTACAACGGTGAGACTGCCGATCTGTCATCAATCCCCAAGCACTATCTGGACCTTGCGGAGGTGTTTAGCAAGGAGAAAGCCGTCTCTCTGCCACCCCATAGACCCTATGACTGTGCGATTGAGCTGTTTCCAGGAGCCCCCTTGCCTACGAGCCGCCTCTACAACCTGTCCAGACCTGAGAGGGAGGCTATGGAGAAGTACATCGGAGAGTCCCTGGGTGCAGGTATCATTTGACGGTCTTCCTCTCCTGTGGGGGCAGGGTTCTTCTTTGTGGACAAGAAGGATAAGACACTGCGCCCCTGTGTTGATTTTCGTGGACTGAATAACATTACTGTAAAAAACTAAATACCCATTACCACTTATCAATTCTGCTGTTGAACCACTTCAAGGTGCCACAGTCTTCACTAAACTGGACCTGCGCAACGCCTATCATCTCATCAGGATTCGGCAAGGGGACGAGTGGAAAACAGCGTTTAACACACCACTTGGACACTTCGAATATCTGGTAATGCCTTTTGGACTTACGAATGCACCAGCGGTATTCCAAGCTATGGTGAATGATGTGTTAAGAGACGTGTTGAACCGTTTTGTTTTCGTCTACTTGGATGATATTCAGATTTTTTCCAAGTCCCATACAGAACATGTCTCCCACGTCCGTCTAGTCCTGCAGCGTCTGTTGGAAAACAAACTCTTTGTGAAGGCGGAGAAGTGTGAGTTCCACCGCGAGTCTGTTCCCTTCCTTGGGTTCATCATAGAGAAGGGACAAGTGTCGGCAGACCCCGACAAGATTAAGGCAGTAACGGAATGGCCCATTCCTTTGACTCGCAAATAGCTACAGCGGTTTTTGGGGTTTGATAATTTTTACAAGAGATTCATCCAGGGTTTTAGTCAGGTTGTAGCCCCCCTCACCAAACTCACTTCCCCTAAAGTTCCGTTTGTGTGGTCTCCTGAAGCTGACCAAGCCACGAGTACCCTTAAGCAACTGTTGGAAGTAGATGCCTCAGAGTCAGGTGTTGGTGGGGTTTTATCACAACGCTTCCCCACAGACTCTAAATTTCATCCTTGTGCTTTCTTTTACAAAAAGTTTACACCAGCAGAGAGACATTACGATGTGGGAGACCGCGAGTTGCTAGCCGTGAAGCTGGCACTGGAGGAATGGAGGCATTGGCTGGATGGGACGGAGCAGCCTTTTGTGGTATGGACTGACCATAAAAACCTGGCCTTCATCTAGTCTACAAAGAGACTCAACTCTCATCAAGCCAGATGGTCCACCTTCTTCAGCAGGTTCAACTTCACCCTTACTTACCGTCCTGGTTCTCGCAATGTTAAACCTGATGCTCTGTCCCGTCAGTTCTCCATCTCTGAAGAGCCCAGTGAACCCGAGTCCATCCTGCCATCCACTTGTGTAGTGGCCGCGGTTCGCTGGGAGATTGAATCCCTGGTCAAGACAGCCCAAGAAGCGGACCCAGGCCCGGCTGTTGGACGTCCTGGCCGGCTCTACGTCCCTGTGTCGGTACGGTCTGAAGTCTTGCAGTGGGTCCATTCTTCCCGTTTCGCCTGCCATCCTGGGATGCAACGTACCAGTACATTGCTGAAACGAAATTTCTGGTGGCCATCAGCTGAGGCGGATGTCCGGGCTTACGTGGCAGTCTACACCACCTGTGCCGGAGGGAAAGCTTTCGAAAGCTTTCGGTTTCTGGGTCCATTCGTTGTTGCATCGATTATCAATCCCTCTACCGTGAGATTGACATTGCCGCGGGCCATGCGGTGTCATCCCACCTTCCATGTGTCGCAACTGAAGCCAGTCTCGTCCAGTCCTCTGTGCCCGCCTGCAGATCCTCCACCTCCTGTACCGGGGCAGGGGTCTCCAGTATCTGGTCGACTGGGAGAGTTATGGACCGGAGGAGTGCTCCTGGATTCCCAGGAGTTTTATTCTGGACCCGGCGCTGGTGGCGGATTTTCACCGGGCTCGCCCTGACAAGCCAGGGCCCTGAGGGTTGCCGGGTGGCTCCCGTTGAGGTGGGGGTCCTGTTATGGTCAGCTCTCTTTTCTCCCTGTTTTGGGTGTTTTTGTCTTTTCTTCCTGTTTGCCTGTTTGTCCAACTGGAGGGCTGGAGGTGTGTTCAGAGGAAGTAGGTCAAGGGGCGTGGCAATCTCATCACTGCAGCCATTCTTCACAGCTGCAGCTCATCTACCAGTTCCAATCCAGCAGTATTTCAACCCAGCTGATCACCACTTCAGCGCCAGTTCGTTATCTACTACCCATGTGGTAACTTGGCTCTAAGTTCTAGCTGCACTTTGGTATTGTCAGTATGTTTTGGTGCTCATACTTACCCTGTGTGTTTGTCCTGTTTTCATCACTGAGACCTGCTGCTTCCTCCGCTGTGCCTGCCTACTTCCAGTCTCACCATCGAGCCTCCCTCTGGGAACCCATTGGTATACTCACCCCTGCCTGTCCACCTCAAGACATATACTACTGGGAGTCTCCCTGTCAGCCCTCCTCGGACCTTGGACAAACCAGGAGTTTTTCCCAAACCCAGGCACTGCCTCCATTGTTTCTCTGAGTACATTTAGTTCATTAAAACATTTAAAAACTGCTTTATGTTGTCCGTGTACCTTTTTTTGCATTCTGGGTCAGCACTATCATTTAACAGAAACATGTAAAGCAATATACCATGTTTTGAAAGACAATTATCTGAAGATATGTGTGGACTTTTTATGTGAGTTACAGTAGATTTGATCCTGAGGTGAGTGATAAATAATATACTTAAGCTATAAAGCACCAGTATACCACTGCTTAGAGACGTTCATAGGCATGATGCATTGCAGAGTGCCTGGAGACAGCGATTAACCATGGTATGTTGGCAATATATAAATGACACACCAACATGCTTTATTGTTTTTATGAACTAGTTTAGAACGTGTTTAGAGGAGTAAAAATTGATGTGATTTCATACCCTTGGTATATAGTCTCATCTATCATGGCTATCATCCTGTTTATATTACAGAATAGCCCTCTGGACCTGTTTAGTGTTACATGTGTTATGGTTCTCAGTGTTCAAGTTTTTCTATGGTGAGTAGACTACTGGCCTACAATCTGTTGTTTTCCATTTGACAAAGCTATGCATGTGACATAATTCTACATTACAAAAAACACAGTTGGTATACATTCACCAGCCACTTCATTAGGTACACTTTCCTAATACCGAAGAGCTTTGTGACATGGCCGTGCGTTTCCAGTGACTGAAATACTGACTAGTAATATCTGTAATGTTTCCTGGTTCCTCATCCCTGTGAACTACATCTTCCCCTTCCTGGACTGATCAGAACTACATTTCCCAATACCCGGACTCAATCAACCAAATTCCATTCACCTGCTTTCACTCAGTCAGCATTTAAGACACACACACTCCATTGCCTCTTTGCGAGGTATTGTAAGTACATTTTTTGTCTTTCTGCTGAGCATTTTCTTATGGATTGTTATTTTGACCCTTGCGTTGTGTATTCAGTATTGTGTATTGGATATTCCTCTGTACTGTCGCCTATACTCTGGGATTGTTAGTTTGGCCTGACCCTAGCATGGTGTATTCTGTATTGTGTTTGGATTACCCTCAGTACCTTAGCCTGATCTGTCCCTGCATTGCTTTTGACTGCTAACCTGTGGGAATAAACATTGTTGTTCTTTTTTACCACCTGGGAAGTTATTCATTACAATATCTAATAAAAATATAAAATTGTTCGCTAGTGAAAACAGGAAGAAGTTTATAGTACACTATATAAATATATATATTATATATAACTATATATGCTATATTATAGTTAATAATGCTAATTTCGGATGTCCTGATTCCACTCTGCCCTGCAAAACGTTTCCTTCGCCACGCACTAATCCAATCTCTGTCCCTGTTTCCTCTCCCCGGCATCGCTACACCATTCTCATGGATGATGAGGAGTATCTCCCGCTCTGTGACAACCCACCTCTGCCATGCCCCCGTGCTACTCATCCTGGTCCCTTCACACAGTCAGCGCCTCCTCGATCTCCTCCTTCGCTGAACTCAACATCTTCCAACTTGGTTATCGGCAGCTCCATGGTCAGGGACCTCTACATTCCCCCTTCACTTAGCGGTCCCTCCAAGGTCTACCACTTTCTATGGTGCCAAGGTCCATGACATCCATGACAAACTCCCAAGCATTCTCCCCTGTCATGCTTATTTTAACAACATCTTTGTGCATGTGGGCACAAATGACATCAGAGGGAGGGCTTCAGTAGCATTGCAGGAAAACTACAAAACTCTCATCACCATGGCTCAGCGGGTAGGGACTCAGACTTGTAGTCAGAAGGTTGTCAGTTCAATTCCCGACTGAGCCAAATGTCGTTGTGTCCTTGGGCAAGACACTTTACCCTAATTGCTCCCAGGTCGTTGCTGTAAATAAGAAATTGTTCTTAGTCAACTTACCTGGTTAAATAAAGGTTAAATAAATAAATAAAAAATAAAAAATCCTGATGGGCACAGGAAAAAGTATCATCATCTCTGGTAGATTTGCTTCCCTCACCAGCCTAAAAAACAAAAGTAATCTATTGAGTGGCTGGTCAAATTTGAACATTTACTAGACGTTTGGCTGGTGGATGAAAAAGTACATTTTGAATCCTGGATGCAGATATGCCCCACCTGGACAATCAGTGGCCACATCTGGCAAATTCAGATTTAAATGTTTGTCATGTAGATGCTACATAAGTGACTACAAGAAGCAAAGAACAAGGTTTTACTTTTAATCTATGCACAGGCGTATATTTTGCTGGCCAATGCATGTCGGAGATATTGGGTCCTCAGCAATTCCCACCTTCAGCTCTTTTTCTGAAATACAAAGCAAAACATTAAAACATTGTCCCTACGTCGAATGAATGTATATATAATGTGTTAACAAACATTATTTTTACTGGTATACGACTTACTCCGATGATAAGCGAAAAGTAGAAGTGCTGCATTTAGACTATTAGTGTTGGTACAATTTTTGCAGAGGAGACAGTAAGGAAAGTAAACCATTAGACATGTCTCTCATTAGAAACATAGTGGTAGCAGCAACATTATACAATAATATCACTCCAATTCATAGCTACAAATCGTAGTTATGGCACATTAGTTGCACATACATGCCAATGTTGAAATATTAAACATTACCGCGTTTCACGTTTGATGCGCCCTAGCGAAAAATAATATAAAACATAAGAATGTATTCGGCTACAGAGCTCAAGGTCTAAAAAGACTATCTTACCTGATATTGTGAGTGCGTTTTCTATCTCACGCCAGAGTTTTTTTTTTTACCTTGATATAATGTCTGTTTACATCCATCGATGTGTTTGGTCTGTAGAGTAGTAGTTTACCGCTCTGGTCACTTCCGTCTTTCTTTGAGCACTGAGCTGGGGGCGATACGTCTGGTTGCAAAAGAGCTCGGTTTCTGTAATAGTCTATGAGAATGAGAGACATAATATACTTGATTTATTACCTCAGTAAACATTTTCATAATAAGTACATGGTCTCAATCGCTAGATATAAACCTTCTGCAAATTATCATGATGTTCATATTTTGAATTATGGTCTCGTTGATTTTAAAATTGGTGATAAAGCAAAGGGGCGTGTAGGGTGTGGTTATGGCGTTCGGTTGTACAACAAGACATTCAAAGGAGTTGGCATTTCACTTTTTTCCAGTAAGTAACATTACATTTTGTTTTACATTATATTTTAATACTTTTTTTCATTAGCATCCCAATTAATATCTGTTAGCTAGCTAGATTACTCCTCCCTCTTGTCTAAAATCGTCACATCCGCAACCAAGATGTATGCGCCCGTAACTGCAAATTTGGTGATCCAAATCAGATCTTAACAAACCAATGGGTGATGTCAAACATGGCTCCATCCAGTTATATACAATCTATGGGCCTAACACATACTTTAAGGTGAAATTCCCTTTCATTTATCTGCATAGTTTTTGTTTTCATACTAATGTGAGTGCGCAATTGTAGCAGTTGTTAGATTCACTATAACCTATCCTGAACTTGAAATTTACTCTTGGTGTTATTAGAACTTTTGATAAAATCCATAATTAATTCATAGTATGAACCTGGTTTAATTACGTTAACAAGTTGAACGCACTCTACCAACAATGGTTTTCATAACATAGTTCAACGTTAAATATGATGTAGCCTACCACTTCAAACAGCTTATGTAGGTGCATGCTAACACGCGCTGCTTTCAATAATCTACTTGTAAACATCTGCACCAAACGAAAGGTTTAGGCTACTATATGTCGGCTTTGTATGTGCTAAGTTTGAATGATCTATTCACAAAAAGTAATTATTGTTATAACTAGAAACAAAGCCAAACAGGTTTATTCCCTACATTTAAGTTAACAATTGGATGAATCTAGATTAAAGATGTCACATCGAATGACATTATCTCATTCGGTCAAGACAC
The DNA here is from genome assembly GCA_016801145.1 of Umbra pygmaea. Lineage (NCBI taxonomy): Eukaryota > Metazoa > Chordata > Actinopteri > Esociformes > Umbridae > Umbra > Umbra pygmaea. The sequence goes on from JACXGM010030261.1 coordinate 11,069, forward strand.
ACAGTTCCCAATTCGTCTGCCACGTATACAGGCGCTTGCGCATTTTCCCACGGTGAATGTCATTGACTGTGCTTCTGTAAAAGCCTCCAGCATGCACCATTTAATTAACTTGTTCTGCTTATTTGCATGATAAACAACATTGTTAATTTGTAGTAGATGGATATTACTTATCAGTTATATACAACTAGGCAGTTGTAATTATATTGGCATTCAGCAACAACAGGTGACACCTGAGGCTTATATTAATTTTATAGCAGCTGAATCCGGAAATGCCAACATGCTCTTTCTGCTCTCGTCTTGATTGGGCTTGTTTAATAAATATTCAAGTGGATGTGCCTTTTGTGTTTAAGAGTAAAAGCTTTAAGTTAATAGTGTATTCGTGTCTCAGCCGTGAAGCTGAGCTGCTATGTTTAGCCTGTGCGAGGACATGCGAAGAGCGGCTGAAATGATAGTGTCTGTAAGTTATAACATATGACAAAAACAATTGTCTAATTTATGTTGCATATTCCTCAACAGTTCTTGTGCTGATATCACTAGTTGACATAGTACTATTTTCGGAAATCATAGGCTATGCTATTGCGCAGGTGCACATGATGCAAATCGAGTGTGTCATTTGAAATGACTAATTTCAGTGCAAAAAAATTAGGTAAAAAACTATTTAATATACTGCAAATAGCCTACTAGTTTTTAATGTTTATTTATAGTTAATTTAGGCAGACAAGGCTACCAAGTACTGCGCAGCTAATTAATCTAACCTCCCAGCCCCCCCCCCAGTAGTGAAATCAGATTTTTAGTAAAAATTTCAGGACTTCAGTCGACGAAAATTTTCTTTGGTTGATTACATCCCTAGTTGCCTTAGTGTTTCCTATTTTGCTGATATACATAGCATCCCAGGCGATCAACTGTTACCCTTACTAACTGCATTGAGACTTTATGCCTGCATGCCAGTCATTTTGCTATTATATATTTTTTTCGGTTTCTTAAATAAAAGAGGACTGTTGTACTTTATCGTCTCCTGTGCCAGACTTCCCACAGACACAATTTACACCTCTTAATTAGCACATATATGTAATACTGGTATAACATTTTATAAAACTGTACACAGTTTGTCTCATTGGACTCAAATGAAAGCATTGAACAAATAAACAATTGGAGAGAAAAAGGAAATAATGGAATATTAATTTCATTCCAGAAAATTCCCCAGCTCCTGGTGTTATGCTGGATTCACACCAGGCACGGCAAAAAATCAGTGTACAGCAGCGTAATGCAGACACACTTGTACACCGCAATCAACATTGTAATCAACCTTCCGCATCTACAAGATGGTGGACAACGTTGCATACAAATGTCCTCCACCAGAAAGGCAACTAGCAGGAGCTTTTTCAGTTTAGTATTTAATGACAATACAAAACTATCTATTGAGCTGTCAAAGCTTTTCTTGCAATCCCATAAACTAATAGGTGAAAGTGACATATTAGCTTCTCCTCTGTGCTACATAAACTTCTAGTTCAGGTCCGGTATGGCAAAGCACTGTGCAAAATGGATATTTTCAACTCTTGCGACACACCCGCTGCACCGCATCCACATTTTGCCGGATCTGGTAGATTTGCCGCAGTGGTGCGCATTGCTTTCTATTGAAATTAATGGACTTCCGCCAGAACACACGTAGAGCGGTAATGGTAGTATGCACATCCCCAACAGTGAGGTGCAGGGCAAAAGGAGCTGGATCAACAAGAAAGAATGGAATGCCCGCACTCTGCTATGCTTCTCCGCCAGAACACAACCAGTTTGCCGTGCCTGGTGTGAATCCAGAATTAGACTCCACAATTCTGAGGTTAAATCCTCTTTGCAGATGTTTTGTGCCTGCTGTCACCCACAACACAGCGTATACAGCAGAACACATAAATAAACAAGTACATAGACCACAAAAATAAACAAGTACATAGACCACATAGATAAACATTACTCTTCGCATATGTTTTGACAAAGTTGAATCTAATTTAATGTACAGTATAAAATGATCTCTGTGATGTGCATTCTACATTATTCACAGATGGCAAAGATGCTTGCTACAGGGGAGGGTCTGCTCTCCATCTGCCTTCGATAAGTTCAAGGGGAGGGTCTGTTCTCCATCTGCCTGTGATAAGTTCAAGGGGAGGGTCTGCTCTCCATCTGCCTGTGATAAGTTCAAGGGGAGGGTCTGCTCTCCATCTGCCTGTGATAAGTTCAAGGGGAGGGTCTGCTCTCCATCTGCCTGTGATAAGTTCAAGGGGAGGGTCTGCTCTCCATCT
>JACXGM010030262.1:0-13359 GCA_016801145.1 Umbra pygmaea
CACATGCCTCCCCATCATCTCATGGACAATACCACATGCCTCCCCATCATACCATGGACAATACTAACCCCACCTCCCACCAAGCTCTCCATCGTCACCATCCTCGTCTTCATAAACACTACGGACAATTCACTTTTTTTCACCTTGCTCATCAATACTGTTGTCTATCCAGATAAAATCCTTTCATTGCACTGTAACTTTTTACTCTATTTATTTTGTATGACAGTATATAATAATTTATATATATTTCTTCTTTACCAAAGAAGCTTGTTTAATTACTGCATTGGCTGGAGCCGTGGCCAGAGATTTATAATGTGCGTGCAACAACATATGCATTTCTGTACATGTGACAAAATACAAATCTAAATTTGAAACCATGAACAAGAAGGCCCTCTGTCTCATCTAGTTATACATCAACAAGTTGTGCGTCTAAGAACCAACTGCAGATATACTCCTATGTGTTTTTCAGCCTTGTGTTTGTTATTCATATTGCACTCTCACTTCTGCAGGCTGTCTGGTAATACATGTTTCTTCCCCAACCTGATCCAAATAATATGAATAGGGTGTTTTTCGAAAACACATGACATACATACATACATACAATAGAAACAAAATTGTCTCGGTTGTGTTGAGGTGTGAGGAATGGAGACCAGAATGCAGGGAGGCATATTCTTCAATTTAATAGGATCCACTTCCAATAATAACATATATCACACCATGGGAGGAACTACTGACCGTACAGTACTAGGAGATGCACAACGTATATCTATGAAGCCTACTATGCTCTTGACCGCGGCATAGAAGGCGTTGGCTACCTACATGGATGGAGCGTACACCTGACTCGACTAGACTCCGAAATAGAACCTACAACACCATGGCAAAAGACAACAATTCTTTGTTGATAACAACAGAGGACTCTCCCTTCTAACAGGAGTTCTCACTCTTATAATGATGTGAATCCATAGAAATTAAATCTATAGAAGCCTTATTAAACTGTTTTGCTTAATCATTCGATTAGTACAAAAAAATTGCGACTGTCATTAGTTGTCACGGTAACAACATGTGAATTGGTTTAATCCAGAAGTAGGCCGCTAGATCTTTGCATTGGAATGGTACACGTAAAAATGGCTGCCGCTCTGACCATTCTGCTATATTTATTTGCATTGGAATGGCACTTCTAATCATTCCATTTCTGTCTTTCCAACCGCTTTCCCAGACACCAATGATTATATAGACAAACAAATAAACACTATACTTTCCCCTTATAGTTCAATATCATGCCACCACTCCCAACCCAGTCCCTAGGAGTTGTGACAAAAATTGACTATAGAAGCAGCGCTAATTACAATTTGAATGACACAATGTCGACATCTATTGACCTTAAAGATTTGAAGCTTAGAAATATGAATGTTTTTGTATTTTTTTTATTTTAAAATAACAATCTTTAGAGTTTTTATCATGGAATTTAGGTCAAGAATAACGCTTTGAGATCCTAATAGTGAAATCGCTAGATTTCTAATTTTGCTACTGAAAGGAGAATACACTCAGCTCTGAGGTAAAAACATTGGTTGCAACAAAAGAAAACATTAAACATAATTGTTGCAGCAGCAGACAACAATTTTACTATGTGAAACCAGCTTTATTCTAGACAACAAAAACTATGTAGGAAATGATGCAAGTCTGAGGTAAGTAACATCATGTCAGAACTAAATGAAAAAAGATAAACAAATAATTTTACAATAAATAATGGTTACCTTCAAAATGTTAGGCTCTTTACTATCCCAGCCGAACTATGAACAATTTATCATACACATATTTAGAGTGGGGAGAACAAGTATTTGATACAGGTTTGCAGGTTTTCCTACTAAGAAAGCATGTAGAGGTCTGTAATTTTTATCATAGGTACACTTCAACTGTGAGAGACGGAATCCAAAAGAAAAATCCAGAAAATCACATTGTATGATTTTTAAATAATGAATTTCCATTTTATTGCACGACATAAGTATTTGATACATCAGAAACGCAGAACTCAACATTTGGTACAGAAACCTTTTGTTACACACTGCTCTCCAGGAAGGGAGTTGGATGTCAAACCCACTGACCAAGACACCCTGAAGTCGGCAAAACAGGTATGGAGTCGTAGGTGTGAGCAAGGACACAGAGTAATAATATACAATAAAGGGAGAAGTGGAGGTGGGTGGAACCCAAAGCAAATAACTTATCAAACACCTTGTCCCACTCCCTTTTCTTTCATTAACCCAAATACAGAACTTAACTAAACTGGCACTCGGTTTAGGTGCCCCAAACAAAATGACAGGGGTTGGGTCCACCCTTCTTGCCTGGTGTGTTTAGACAGGGGATCTAACCTGCATGCAGTGTAAACCCCGGGGCAGCTCTAGTCTATCCCCACCTCCCTGTGAAGAAAAGAAACTAAGATGGTAATAATAATAATAACAATATTCAAGACAATAATACTAAATATTCTATGCAAGCACACACTGTCACAACTACACACACTAAATAGGCCTACTACATTCACACTTCTATAAACAATCAAAGCTCTCCACTCAATCAACACTACTAACCGCCAATCCAACAGACAGAGATTAAGCAAAGGCTGCCTAATCAGAGAGAGAGAGAAACCTCACGCTTAGAGAGCAAGACAAAGAGTGACACAAAATGACACTTTATATATCGAAGGACCGGATAGCGGGGGGAAGAGCCAGGGATAAGTGATGATTGGCTTGCTTGACGGCTGGGCCAGCACCACATGTGGGAGACACACAAACTGAAAAGAACAAACACACAGAACAGGACAGAAACTTAGCATAGAAAACCCTAACATAGACCAGGGCACACAAAACACAGATACTGAGACTGTGGGACGTAACACCTTTGTTTGCAATTACAAAGATCATATGTTGCCTGTATTTCTTGACCAGGTTTGCACACAGTGCAGCAGGGCCCAAACAGGAGTTTGGCCCACTCCTCCATACAGACCTTCTCCAGACCCTTCAGGTTTCTGGGCTGTCGCTGGGCAATATAGACTTTCAGCTCCCACCAAAGATTTTCTACTGGGTTCAGGTATGCTGACTGGCTTGGCCACTTGATGCTTCTTACGGAGCTACTCAAAATCGATTACATAAATCTTTTTCCATACTCAAAAAACTGTTTTCTCTTCAAATTGCACATTGCAGCAACCTTTATGGCAGTGGTAGACAACCCTCTTCCAGGAAAGATGAAAAAATGTAATTCTGACCTGGGAAACCAGACGTGTTAAATAAGTCAGTCAGTGAATCGACCAACTCCACTAATTAAATAAGAAGCAGACAAATCTATAAACCTGCACTATGTAACTTTTTGAAAACCAAAAAATACTAAAACTGTTTTAGGACTAGTAAACGGTAAGAACTAGAATATTGGATACAGTGGTTGAAAAATATCAAATTAAATTATACAAAATATAGACAATAGTAAAATAGCAAAATTGACAGTTCACAATATCTAACTAGAAATTAATGCATATTATGAACAAAATAATAATGTGGCTTTTCAGAAATTGACTATATTGCCCCTATATTATTCCTGTGTTCAGTAAAAACATACAAAAATAACTAAAACAATCTACATAAAATTTGGGCTGACAGGACAAATGAATAGACAGTTACTTACTGCAGCTTTAAGAAATTCTCCCTCTGAATTGTTTCCGGTCTACTTTATTGTTATAAACAAATTACATAGCGGGACTTGATTTTGCAGGCAGAAATAAAAAGTAAGAACTGCAGAAATAAGTTAGTCAGCTACATTCGTCATCAAATGATTTTTTCCATAATATCTTTCAAAACTTTGATCATAAAAATATAGATCTCTCTTTGATGTATCCTAGATACTGCATGGCTCTAGATAATATAATACAACAAACAGACAGGCAAAGCCCCCATAATGTTGTAGCAACCATGGATACTCAGATGTAGAGCTCGGAAACTGCCTCCAACAGCCTGCTTACTCAGGAGCCCCGTCCTCTGATGTCAGCCCAAGAGGCAGACAGAGGAGGAGACTCTCAAACCTTGGACAGATGGTTCAAATCTATATTGCATATAGCACAAGCTGCCGACCACTGATACCGACCGGACTGAGGACAGGATCGTTGTTTCATACGCCATTTCACATTGGCATGGCCAATCTGCACTTTACGCTTTCTGAACCTGTCTTAAACTGTCACTTTTGCTAAAGCATGGGCCATATGGCCATGGATTTTAGTACAGTGCAGACCAGATGTACAATTTCAACACAATGGATGTTGTTTACAAGTATACAAGAAAAATAGTTGCTTTGAATAGTATTGTGCTTAGTAAATGGTCGGACAACAACACAACAACGCCACTCTTTACATTTATGACATTTCTTTTACATTTTAGTATTTTTGCAGACCCTCTTATTTAGAGTGACTTATGTGTGGATCTAACAGACGAGCTACTGTATGATTGCTGAAAAAATAAATGCTGGTTCTGATAGAACAGTGTCAGAACACACAGTGTATCGTAGTTTGTTTGCGTATGTGGCTGCTGTTTTGGCGGCTAAAGGGGGACCTACTGTACACAATATTAGGCATAATGTTATGGCTGATTGGTGTATTTGTGTGTGTATACACTGTATATATATATACATTTTAATTTTATTTTACCAGGCAAGTTTTCGGAAAACTTATTCTCATTTGCAACAATGGCCTGGGGAGAAATGGTGGGGGGGAATGAATGAGCTAATTTTAAGCTGGGGATGATTAGGTTGCCATGACGGTATGAGAACCAGATTGGATTTTTGTCCAGGACACCGGGGTTAACACTGCTACTCTTACGAATAGTGCCATAGTGTTGAATGTCCCAGCCGAATGACGGCAACGTGCACAGGGCAGATGTCCTCGAATAATGCAAAGAAAATATGTTCAAAAAACATTTTTGAACAACACAATACTAATGTAGTAACTTGGGAAGAGTTCAGTGAAATAAGTGTCTTTCATCCATCTTGGCATGCTCTCTACCAGCCTTTCACATTCATGTTGGTTGACTTCATGACACTCCTGGCGAAAAAAATTAAACCAGCTCGAATTTGTTTGATGGCTTGTGACCATCCATCTTCCTCTTGATCATATTCCAGAGGTTTTCAATTGGGTTGATTTAAGAAAATAATGCCTAGGTCTCTTACTTTTCTTTCGAGAGCTGTATGCACAACTTGGCTTTAAATAATAAATGTGCTATGTCTATTTTTCTGTTCTGCAGCCACAGGTGATGTTGGGTTTGAGGAGACAGAGAAAGCGATGGAGGCTAATGTGACATTGTTGGTAGGAGCCAGGGCAGAGACTATGACAGGTGCAACAATGCAACTATACACAACAGAGTATAAGTTAATATTGTAATTATATGCAAATGAGTTAGTTCAATTAATTTTGAGCTTTGATTATTGTTAGGTTAACCCATTATTGTTCTTTTGCAACATCAAAAAAGTAGATGCAGAAACAGAGAGCAGTGTGAAAAGAGAAAGAGAAACAGAGAACATTTTATGATGTGCTTTTGTGTGTAACAAACCACTGTAGGGAAACTTCCTCCTACATACATACATACTTTTTTTGGATTTGTAAAATATCAGGAATACCGTTTTTAAAGTATTTTTATGCAGGTCAATTAAAAGTAAATACATTGCTTGAATTCAACAAATATCACTGCATGTTGATTTAGTATCATGTAGTGGATGGTGTGTTTATTTGTAGTTGGGAACGTAGTTGGGTACTTGTGACTAAGTGACAATAAAGGCTACTACTACTGTACATGGGCTGTATGTGCACAGCATCTTGAGATATTAGTAAACATCTGAAATTATTGTTTTTTAATATGGTATTTAGCCTCACATGAGCCTGATTACTATAGACTTTTGTTTTATTGCAAAATTTGCAAATATTTGACTTTATAAAAGAGCTTATATTTCAGGGTTAAGTGTTTTGGAAACCTAGCCATCTGTTCATACTGATACTATGTAATAATCTGCATGTATTACCTGCACGTGACACTGTAAAAGGATAAAACACCAACTTTTTGTTACTTCAGCATTCCTAAAAGTGGTTATTATACCAGTTCAGTTTGTGATATTACGATAATGGCACTGTGTTATAGACTTATTTCAGGAGGTGGGTTGAGGAAATGAAGAAAAATAATGTCAGAGTCATTTTTATGATTAGATGCATTGAACTGCTAGTGTTAATGGATTAATTTGCAATGATAGCTACAGCCATAAGCATAATCATTGTAAAAAACAGACCTATTGTACCTTAGAATGTCTGCTTGACTGATTATTTACTACTCTGTAAATGGAATAAACCTATATCCATCACTCACATATATTTTTATTTAACTCAGCATGGACATAGCCATTTTCATATACTGTACAGCTCTTCTTTTTGCCACAATCTTTTTTTTGCTCCCCTGCAATTACATAAGCAGTGGACATTCCTCAGAAATATATGACATCTTCCCATTAACTGTAGGGTGAAAATACGTGTTCAGTACACACAATTTGGTGTGGCACGCCATCAATGTGTTCCAAAAAGCAGCATACACACACAGAATAGTCATTACAGGGTGAGTTTCTTGGGGGAGGTCACACATGTAGCAAAGATAACAAGCTCTGCTGACTGTCCCCAGCACTAATAATTCATAAAACCTAGTCTGTCCACCGCTGGAGCACCACTACTGATACCAGACATGGGCCTTTAATGTCAGGCTTCGGGGCGAAGAAAAAGACAGCCATTCTTGTTTGACATGGGAACAGCACCCAGAGAAGCTCCACAGCATCTCATCCCAACATCCATCTTTTATTACGTGCAATTACTGAATGGAGGAAAGAATAAGATTCGGGTTTTCCTCCAAAATCACATTCCGAAATCACACTCCAAAATCACATTCGGACCATACAAACAACTGCTTAAATGGAACCTATTCAACTTTTATAGCAGAGTATTTTTAATATTTTTTTTCCAGTTGACAAAAAGTAAGTTCTAGAATATACATTCATTCTAGATGAGACAATTAGGCAGACATTAATTCCAGCTACACATTCAAAAGTTTGGAATCAAGAAATTACATGTGTTTTCATAGAAATGAATACCCTTATTCACCCAGGTGGCATTAGATTGCACATCACTACTGTAGGGCACATTATGTGCATGTATAAAGAATATCTGAATTCCAACCAATTGCACATCAAAAAGTCTGCCGTTCCTAAATTGGATGTGGTTCCATTATGCTAAAGGCGCAAAATATCTCACAAACTTGACCGTTTGTTCTTTTTACTACCTGGCCAGTTCTTTCACAAGAAGGAGTTGAGTAAGGTCAGAGGATGTTCTAATACTGTAGAAGGAAAATAAATGCTGTCTAGGGCAATCCCAGCACAATAAATCTGGCAACAAAGTCAGCCCAAGGACATATATCACATTCAGAGGCTATGATCCTGTGATCCGGCCACCTTCCTGTCCAATCAACACTGTTGCAGACAACAGTCTGTAACTTACGTGTTGATGTGAGTGAAACCACTGTGACCCCAGACATTCATCAAACCTGATTGATCTGCTTCCAAGATTATCTCAGTTTACTCTAATTTCTGATATATTCCATCAGGTTTTTAAAGATGCATCTGTTTTATTCCATATGACACCATCCATATGATTCTGTGCAAAATAAACATTTTGAAATTGTACAAGAGGAAACTCTTGTCTGCATTTAACCCTCCTTGGGCTATTGACGCTCTAGAGTGTCAAACGCGATTATCTCACATACAAGTACATGCTAGCAACTAAAGCGTACCGTTGAAAAGGGGAGAATTAGATGCAAATAATGAGTGGTGGCTCATCTCTGTGGGTTCATCAGAGCCGGGAGATATCGCGCCTCAAAACCAACGATGGTCTTTCTATTCAACAAAAAATATGACAGACAGGAAGTAGGAAGTGAAAATGAAAAAATTGCAAATTTACAATTATGTAGGACTTCATCCTGCACAATACCAACATGTTTTGGAAGTGAAAAATGAATGGGATTTCAAAAATGTATAGAAATATAGTAAGAAATGGGGGCAGCAATTTGATGTTGACTTGTTTGTATGGCCTTCATACTTCGCAAACTGGTCGACGAGCCCTGGGGGCTTGACAATAAGCAATTAAAAGCCTTATTCATTATGGTTAACATGATTTTTACACATAAAAAACAACAAAATATGCATATGTTCTTTAGTTTTTTGGGATAAATATTTAATAAAACATAAAATTGAACGACCCAGGGTGTTGGATTTCATTTATCCATGTTGTAGCCATGGTTCTGCTGAGTCCAGAACCACAAGGCACTTCACTGTAGGTCAAAGTATGACCTTTCTAGAGGCTAAAAAGTCAACTGTGTGCCCGTAAGAAGGGTTAAGACTGCGTTCTGGTAGGTATGCAGGAGCAGGTGCAAGACATTGAGTGAGAACAGGGCTGGGCAAGAAACCCTGGTGATTTAGAGGGGTGAGCTGCATCCACTAGCATCCAGACACATCCCAGCCTTGGCAAGTGTCTTGTAGACTAACTGCTTTGGATATATTTTCCTTCACATATCTACTGTCACTCTGATAGTAAGGAGTACTGTCATCCGCTTCGTTCATGCAGAAAAGCCGTATCTAACTGATACATGAAGAAACATTTCCAGACCGGACGTGTGAATTAAAGAAGATGACCAAAACATTTGAACGCCTAAACACAATATCCTAGTTTGTTAGACAATTGAAATGCATTGTAGAACAGTGAGGTGTCTAACTACTAAATCAATGTTGTGGAAACTTAACACTCTCAGTGTTCACTAACCTGCAACTGTACCATTTATATTAACATGTTAGTCTTTTAGCAGACTCTCTTATCCTGAGCTACTTATAGTTAGTACATTTATCTTAAGATAGCTATCTGGAACCACAACACACCTGATAGTATGTACAGTACATTTTTGCTCAAAAAAGTAGATATCAGCAAAGTCAGTGGTAGAAAGGAAAGAAAATAAAGTCCTGTGTTAAATTCAGCAAATCTTTTAGTCCGTGGAGAGTGTCAGCCTGTAAGATTATTTTTTCAGATAAAGACGTAGAGAAACTCTGCAGAACTAACTGCTTTGAAGCAAAGACAGAAGATTTCTTGGCATTTTATTGTAAAATGTTCAATGCAATCACATTGGATTTACTTTCTGTACTTTCTGTTTAAAACTTAAAAATGGTCAATTTACATACAGTATGCTCTAAAATAACATACATTCTTAAAAAAAGAGTGTTAATTTAACACTTAGGGTGTTGATTTAACAGCCATTTTTACTGTGCAGATGAAGCATTTTTGGATCCAGTTAGATGCCTTAGGTTCCATGTAGAATTCCAAGAGAAAAGGGTTCCGTATGAAACCAAAAAGGGTTCTCACTGGAATTACAAAGGTTTCTTATTCTAGGGATGACCATTTTGCCAATATCCGAAAACAAATATTTTTGTAGAGATTTCTGCCGAAGTTGTTGATGGTACGGATATTCATCTTTTCTTAGTTTTTTGCCAGTACATTTTCGTTTTTTTGCTGATTTTAATTGCACTGGTTTTAACCTCTAAATCGTACAAATGTCACTATTTTGTTTTTAGGCAAATACTGGTTGATTCCAATGAGGTCACCGATATGATGTTCTTCTGGGAACCATAAAACGGTTCTCCTATGGGGACAACTGAAGAAGCCTTTTGGGATATTCCTTTTTAGAGAGCACTGTAAATAGAATGGAATTTGATAAGTAGCAACCTTAATGGAGCCCCATTCTGCCATCTCTCTGAAGATTTATAGGCAAAGCCCAGAGTGGACCATCCTCTTCATACAAGACTAGCATCTGTAACGTTTAACTCATTTGTTTCAAAACCCCCAGGCTTGTTATGAATACGTTGGCTAGCTAAGAGTCAAGAAAGTACATTAGAGATAAATAATCCATTGAAACAGTATATACCCTGGTCAATGTGCATATCATTGTAGACTGGGCTGGATAGTCCAAAGCTGCAGCCCACATGCTCATTGTTTTATTCATTATGGCCCTGGGGTCCCTGACTCATCACTGGCCTCTTTACTCGCTTATGTTCATCTTTAGCCTGGTTTCCACTTAACCCCTCATAACCCGAAGCATGTATATACTGTATATGTTCATATATAGGTGGGTAAATTTTACTGACTGTTGATCTTTTAGTCATGTTATATCAAAACAGCTTTTTTATTTCCCACAACTCATGTTGCATCAGAACACAAATGCAGGAGCCTAGACAGAAAATTCTGTTTGACTGGGCATGAGTAAATGTGGCTGCTCCAAAATGTAATCCTCTAGAAATCCAAGAAAATACCTGACATATTAAAGAAATGTATGAACCCTTTTCCAAAAACGTTTTCCCTTGACAAACAAGCTTGCTAATTAAGAGGCATGGTTTGCGCAACTACAAGATTATAATAACTTTTAATAACATGTTTGACAAAAATACAGAATTGTCCAATCATGAACAACAATGTACTGTACGTGTAAGCCTATTAAATAAATACACAATATGCCTATATCACAGATATATATCTCACAGCTTATTCTGAGAGGGAGAGAGAAAAATATATTTCAGAAAGAATTTGGGGGAAATTATGACAAAGTAAGTGTGATGTGTTCAGCCTGAAAGCCCAGAGATGTGCTGTGAGGTTAAGATTTGGTAGGCACAGGCTGAACTACGTTAGTTTATTTATAGATTTTATTCCAGTGACATTGAAAATTATTAGTTATGTATCGCAGCAGAGAAGAAAGCAATCGCAGAGCTATGATGGCCGTGTTCACTGTCTAGAGACTGCTTAACTATATAGCCTACACAAAGAGCTTTTTAAAGGACAACTCAGCGCAAAATGAACTTAGGGGTTAATAACACATTGGTACCGAGTCAACCTTTCTCTCGGATATGTTTTCATGCTAATCGAATGTGCCCAGTTTTAGTGCAAACTGATAATTACCTTATAATGCTAGTTGTGTGGGCATAGATTAAGTAAAAATAAATTACTATTATAGACCACTAACAAGGCTCAAAATAGCACCACACTTCCACAGTAGCAGAATGAGAGTCCCTACATGCTAACTGAAGCATTGAGAACTTTGTAAGTGTACAGACAGTTTATTAGAAATACAGTTTAAAAGACATTACCGTTCATGTCTACAAGGCAGCCGCCATCTTCGGAACCAGACGTGATTAGTCAAACCACAAACTTGGTGCTACCTCAGCTGAACTGTAAGCAATTTGTGTTTTCCCATTGCCAGCTGTAAGTCTTGCTCATTGATCTGCATGAACAGTGACTTCACTGTTCTTAAACTGACAAATCTCTCCCCCCCCCCCCCCCCCCCTCTGTCTTTCAGGTGTTTTGATTAGAGGACCCCATGGACATCTTAGCTACGACTATGAGAAAACATTGCTGACTGACTGCAGAGAAATGAGAAATGGAGACTAAATGAGTTCTTAAATATATATAAAAGTTCTGATATTGGAAAATCAAATTCAAAATATAAATCAACTAATTTGTTAATCTGTAAATAGGCCTAAACTAATTTGTTAATAAATCTTATTTCACATGCATATTCCCTAACAACACATTTTTTTGTCTTGCCTAAGGTGGCAGAACATTCAGAACCGGCCCTGTATTCCAAGAAAATCCTACTGACGTTTTTTTAGCTTTCTGATTGGTCAAGCAAGAATTCGAACAACAAATCAAATGTTTCATTTAATTTTTATAAAAAAGTGAAGATTCTGATTGGCTGGGCCAGTACTAAATCTGCCTGGGCCAAAGACATGCCTGACCCTGCTGTGGCTTTGTCGCTGCATTGATGAGAATGGCCTGTGTACACCTTTACATCAACACAACGGAAGTCACACTTGCACCTAGTCATACATCTTTTTTATTATACCATTATTTAACCAGGCAAGTTGAATGAAAACCAATTGTTATTTGCACCAATGACCTGTGGGGAATGTAACTTGGTGCAATTCGAACCAGGACAGCAGTCAGATACCCTAAACGCCAGGCCACCTTGCCATCCCAATATATTCATACACACATACTGTACTATACAGACATGTGCTCCCTACCACAAACAGACACAATGTACAAACTGTACAATCCTCAGGTTGCATGGGTGGATGTTTGCTCTAAATATGGCCTCAGGCACTGATATGACAGCATTTCTTCGTAGTTGCAGGTATACATCCACAAGGTGACAGCAAGGGGATTAAGAGTCCATGCAGGACTCACAGTCAGGATCTCACTCTAGCTCCCCACTGAGATCTCTGCTCTCGCACAGCAGGAAAAAGAACAGCAGGAGAAAGTGAGAGAGCAAAGAGGATGGGAGAAAGAGAGGGAGAACAAGTGCAAAAGTGATCAGAGGAAGAACATGAAATTGATGTCAAACTGTTATTAAAGTATTATTTCTAAATAAAACATTCTACCGGTAATTATTTTAAAGACAGAATGGACAGTTTAGAGAAACAGGACTTCTGTCTGCCCCATGGGCAGTGATCCTGCCTTGTTTTTTTCGACAAATGAGAGCTAGTGAGAATTGTGCATCATGTTGAAAGAAGTATATTATGTCCAAGGAAATAAATGTCTTTGTTGTTTGCAATAACTTATTTTTTTCTAACTCCCCAAATATACATTGAACATTTACCATTAAGAATAACAGCTTTAATGGTAAGTTATCTAATTCTTTCTTTGAAAGTTTTTATGCAGGATAATAAAAAATATTTATTGGTAGGTGGTGGACGAGGGCAGGTCACGACAATCAGCCGAGCCGGGTCCCAAACCCATGTCCCCTGCATGTGTGGACTCTCAATGTTAAATCGCTACACCAAACTCTGGCACAGAAATCTAATTCTAGCGTCGGTAATATACAGTCTATTATTTGGTGTATAATTAACTAATGACTAGTTCAGCCCTAAAAAAGTCAAATTAACACACTCATGTACCGTATCTGAATTATGTGAAGGAAGTTTAAGGTAGTTTTGAAAGCCTATTCTCATTGGTATTAGTGCAATGGCTGGACTTCTACCTGAGCAGCTAGTATCCAAGCTTTTTAAAAATGCCTTTAATCCTTATGCTTACATAAAAACAAAATAGCCCACAATTTTGTTTTTGAATGAGAGGTTAGTGAAGTGTAATGGGCTGAATATAGAAAAGGAAGTGGACAGAGCCAAACACAACATAATGGGATTTGGTCTATACATATATATACAGTATATATATTATATATATATATATATATATATATATATATATAT
>JACXGM010030263.1:0-13359 GCA_016801145.1 Umbra pygmaea
GCCCCCCCCCCCCCTCCCCGCCCCACTTTTTATTACAGATCTGCATGATTCACGTAGGTCACATTTTCAGGTCGGAAAATCCTGAATTCCGGATTGATTAGGAAAAATCACATCCCTGATTAATGTTGAATGTCTACCAGTGTTATCTAGAAATGTAAGATGTGGCCTGGTCTTCCCTTACAATGGAGGAAAAACGTGATTATTATACTCGTACAGACAGATCTCTGAGTAATGTTGAGCTGCCTCAAGAAGCTGTGATGTGTAGTGATGTAAACTGCTGCAATGTAAAGCATATGAGGGATCTCTGCTCTGTGTATGATGCTATAGTAAGCTCTCTGTACAAAGACAGTAAGCCCTGTACTAGGCATATAAGAAAATCACATAACAAGAGGCCGGGGTGGAATGAATATGTAGCAGAATTCCATGCAGAAGCCCGGGTAGCATTTAAATCATGGGTGGAAGCTGGTAAACCCAGACAAGTGCCAGAGTTTGAGTATAAGAAAACCACAAATGCAAAATATAAGTACGCTATTTGCTTTATTTGTAGAAATGAGAAATCTATGAGGGCTGACTCCCTGGCCAAGAAGCTGCTATGTTACAAGTGCACAGATTTTTGGAAGGAAGTAAGGAGTATAAACAAATGTAAAGCATCACTACCATGTACTATGGAGGGCATTTCAGATACAGATAATATTTTAGAATTATGGCAACAACATTATCAGTCTTTATTTAATTGTATCAATAGTGAAGCTTTTAAAGTTGGGAGTATAGAGAGAGACGACTCCACTGTAACCAACTCACATGAAGTGACTCAGGCTATTAACAGACTGACAAACAATAAAGCATGTGGATTGGACCATATTGCTGCGGAACATCTTAAATATGCCAGTGCAAGAATTGCTCCTCTACTTGCTATTTGCTTTACCAGTTTTATGAGTCATGGGGTCTTACCGGATTCAATGCTGGCGGTATTGTTGGTACCAGTTATTAAGACCAAAGCTGGCAAGCTTTGTAGCTTAGATAACTACAGGCCCATAGCGATTGCCAGCGTAATGTCTAAGGTCCTGGAAAGAATTCTACTCGAGAAAGTAACAGATTTTATTAAATCCTCTGACAACCAGTTTGGCTTTATATCAAATCATGGCACAGACCTGTGCATATATGCTTTAAAGGAAATTGTGAATAGGTATAAAGCACAAAATTCTTCTGTTTTGTTATGTTTTATTGATGCTTCAAAAGCCTTTGATAGAGTCAATCACAGAAAGCTGTTTTTGAAAATGATTGAAAGGGGTGTGCCCAAGCACATTGTGAGGATTTTGAATTACTGGTATGCCCACCAGACAATGCAGGTAAAATGGGGCCAGAGTGTGTCGGCCCTGTTTTGGGTAAGCAATGGTGTCAGACAAGGGGGCATTCTGTCCCCTGTTCTTTTTAATCTTTATATGGATGATTTGTCCAAGCAGTTGAATGTTTGCAACACTGGTTGTATGATTGGTGATAAGTTTATAAATCATCTTATGTATGCAGATGATTTGGTTGTTTTCAGCCCAAGTAGTGCTGGGTTCCAACAGCTGCTTGCCGTTTGTTCAGATTACGGGGCTGGATATGACATCCAATACAACTCAGAGTGTTGTTCTGATATGTCGCACCAAGGAGGATAAGTCACTGAAATTTCTGGATTTTAAATTGGCGGGAAATAATCTCGAAGTCTCTGACAAAGTGAAATATCTGGGGCATTGTATTACAGATGATATGATGGATGATGATATCCTTGCACGTAAGTTCAGTATGTGTTCTGATGCTGTAAAGATTTATTTGTTTAAAGCATATTGTACACCTCTGTATACTGCTTACTTACAAGAAGGGAAGCATGAAAAGAATACAGGTAGCATATAATGATGCGATGAGGATACTACTTAAATGGCCTAGGTGGTGCAGTGCTAATGAAATGTTTGTGTCTACATGAGTTAATACTCTCTCAGAAATCTTATGTATAAATGTATCTGTCGACTTAAAGGGAATCACCCTTGAATGGGATCATCATGGCTTTATCTAATATCAGTTTGAGTACTGTTCGTTGTCAGTCTCAGATATGGAGACATTGGCACACATGCTTATTTTTAGCAATATAGATGCTGTAATTGTGAATGTATGTTTATGTATGAGTGGCTATATAGGATAGTATGAACTAAGTGTTGTTTTTTGTACTTAGCTTGTTTTTATATTGGACCATTAGTCTGTAAATAATAAAGAAATATATCTACCCTGTAGGTAGCCTTGTCTACTTTCAGTAGATGACACTGCTCAATGTTCCAAACCACTAATCAATTACCTTAACAACTGAGCAGTCGATTTTACAAGCTGTAACCCGATTTTAAGCAATATTTAGGCGTGTTAATGCCGCAGAGATAATATATGCTAAACAATCAGTCCTTATTCGTTAAAACGGGGCGTAGTCACTTTAATTATTTATGGGTGACCGCTTGTCTCATTGATTGCTTTGAATAATACATGCGCAAATGAGACAACACGTTTCAAGCAGTAGCGCATATGCTTAATCTTGACGGTTTTATATACTTCTCATGAAGTTCACAAATATTTCTAGATTACATGAAAATAGGAAGGTTCATATAGCCTATACTTACATGAAAATCTGAACGTTCTTCCACCAAGTCCACATTGCTTCACTGTCTGTCCTTGAAAGAGACCATAGTTAAACCTTCCGACAAATTTATCCAGCTCTGGTCCTGTAGCATTTACAAGCTGCGCTCCGGTCGTACACAGCACATTTCCCTGGACCCAAAACTGCGTTCCCATCGCTGCCGCAACAACGAGGACGCAAGCGAAACTTAAAACGCCGGCAACCGAAAATATAATTTTCTTCTGACGACTTGCCATGGTGATTGTGGAAGATTAAAAGGCTAGCCTTACTCCATGGTGTTCAGTTAATCAAGAAGTCACGAAGTAGCCTAGGCTATTAAGCCAAAATGAGTAGTAGGCTATCTCAAAAGTGTATCACATTTCACAAGCCTAATATAAATGTGAAATGTCTATGTCGTAGCCTAAATGTTGCGGTTTTAACCAGTGGTTTTTATATCTCATTGCGTAGTTTTCTTCTGGCAGCATGAAAGTTGACGTCAAAGGTCTGTTATGAGAAAACCTTCAAAATAAAAGCGCAAAGGTCACTACATATCAAAGTGTATATAGTGTCTGTTTATTTCCCATTTTCCATTGAAGTACACACTAGTCGATTGTCAAAGTCATACAATGCAATTTTCCAAAACGTATTTTTTCACAAAAAACGATTTGCCGTGGTTATGTCAATATAATGTAGCAAGTTGGCCAGATAACCTGACACCTCTTTGGCAGATCACCGACTGAGTATACACTGTTGCTTGGTTACGTATGTTCATGCACATAACTCTTGATAACTCTTGAACTGTTGGGAGCTGTGATGGTAAGTGTCAGGTTACAGCCGATCAATGTTGTGAAAGTAGTTTATTTACATAACCATGGCAAATCGTTTTTTGGCGAAAAATATATGTTTTGGAATATTGCATTGTATGACTTTGACAATCGACTAGTGTGGACTTCACTGGAAAGTGGGAAATAAACAGAGGTATATGGACTGATTTGTTCAAATTCGCTGTGTTCACTATAAGGAATCACTGCACATGGATATGGACTAGTAATGACATTTCAAACATGTTTAAAGGCTCAAAGCACGTTTAACTTGCCCCGTAAATGCGCAATGTTTGTATACTGGCAGCAAAAGATAAACACGTTTTAGCTTTACAGATTGTTTGAGTTATTAACGCTACTGACAGCACTTCAGATATGCAAACAACAGAGCAACGTTTTGAAATCGCCCAGAATTCTCCTTTAACGTAGTGAACTTTGAAGAAATTTTGTTTTTGTAATGTTTTAAGCATGTACAAAGAGTGGTTAATGGGAAAAATATAAAAAAGTTGTTTGAAAAACGGTTTTAAAAACAATGTTAAAAACATTAGCTAGAAGCACAATCATAGACCCACTACCACTCTCCCAGATTGCCTTTATCGATTTCTCAATAACAAAAAAACTACTGCAAATGAAGTGAGACATGCTATGTAAAAAATAAAACTAGTAAATAAATATAAGCATTCACTAGAGTGTGTTTAATCCAAAAATAGTCTCATATCCTCTGGTACTACATATGGGATAGCCAGAACCACATATTAATGGACCCAACACCTCTCTTCCATTCAACTCAGTATAGTTAACACCTGTTAGGCAAAATTGGTGTTAACCATAGATTGTATTTTTTATTCAAATTTTCATGTACAACATCATAACATCTACATTAATATCCAATACAACATGAAGAAACAAAGACCAAATCACTACATACATTGACAGGCTTAATGCTAAGCAGTTCATTTTGAAAAAAGTTTTTAAAAAATATTTCAGGGGTTACCATTTCTTAAGTTATTGTATTGATGTAAGAATACAGTTTTTTTGTCACTTACTAATTCTAGGGACTTTCATAAATAATCATGTTTAATTAAAAATATATTAAACTTAGGAACAGCTTTCAAATATTTGTTTTTATGGATAAAGACAGCTAGAATAAAAAGGTAACATCTGAATAATAACAGAACATCTTTCAGATCAATAACATGAGTCTTCTTTGTGAAGGAAAAAAATAAAATTACTTAAATAATTCCAAAATATTTTGACAAAATTACACTCATAAAAAACCTGTATAATAGTTTCACTATCTTTACCACAAAATGTACATTTATCTTCTAAGTTCATGAATTCTGACGAAAACATATTGCAAGGATATATTTTGTGTAGGATTTTAAAATGAATTTCTTTTACTTTGTTGGGAATACAGAATCTGTGTGGAAGCAACCAAGCTTTCTTCCATTCAATTTCAGAAATATTAGCATTCCAAAAGGATTTGCTTCTAGGATAAATTTTGTTTTGGGTGTGAGCGTTCCCTAATTATTTGTTATTGCATTTCTTATCCGGAAGAGGGCAACCTTCTAACAAAATTTCAGTTTCTATCTTGAAATGTTTGCCATATGGGATTTGCCACGTGGGATTTCATTAGGGTAATTAAACCTAAAGGAATTACTTTGCATATATAATAAAATTTATAATGTACTGGGAAATGTAATGTTTCAAAAAAGTATTGTAAGAATGTATATTATAAATCAAGTAAATAAATAATATTATTTTCAACCCACTTGGGAAAGAATAACAATTTGTTTCTGACAGTAATGTCCTTGTTGTTCCAAAGAAGTGTTTTGTGTGGGGAGAAGTTGTGGACATAACACAACTTCCATCTAAGAGTGCCTGTTCATGAAATTTAGATAGTTTGATGTAGGGCTGCAACAAACTATTATTTTTGATAATCGACTAATCTAACGATTATTAGAACGATTAGTTGACCAATCATCTATTTTTTCAACGATTAATCAGTAGGCTTTGAACGATTATTCAGCTTTTGCAATTTGTTAAAACATTGAGTTATACCTATTCTTACTAATAAATAAAACCAGGAAATCACTTTGAACAGGACAACTTAACAGGCCAATCTCTTTTTGTCCAATTCAAATCACAACTGCTCTCGCAGCATTTTTTCAATCATTTTGTTGCTTTAAATCTAAATAAAAAATACAAATAAACCAAACTAAGTCAAGTACAACAATTCCTCCTCAAAACAAAGCCATCAATATACCTTTGCTATAGAACTGAAACAGAAAAAGGGGCATTTGCTTCAGGACACATTGGCTAAAATATTTATCTACAAACAATTATTATAAGTATCTAAATGTAACTCCTCCACAGGTTGCTATGTTGTTAGTATGCGTGAAATACTGCGTAATTCGTTAATATCAACTGGTGTCGCCAACTGGCTATCTTGCTTAGTTCCAGCTGGAGCACACTCAACTCTCACCGTTCCGTCTCCTCTCATGGCAGGATGTTTCCTTTTTAATTGTTCCAGCATGCACGTTGTGCTCCCATGGAAAACAAGTTCCGCCTTGCACCTATTACTGATGAGAGCATTTTTAGTTTGGACTTTATTGAAAGTTTCCCACACGCAACTTGTCCTGCTCCTTCTTCTTCTATGGGGTAATGGCGGATCGCAACCAACTGAAGTTGCATACAGCACCACCAACAGCACCGGAGAGCGAGGCCGGACACGGCCCACCCAAGTCATCTCCACCCAACTCACCCCACAACGCTAGAAAATAAAATACATCCCACCACTCCGCCGCCTTCTTCTGAACCACACACCCCCCAAACGCAGCACTGTGCTCCCCACCTCAATTACAACACCTCACCACGTCCCCTACCCCACATGTACCATACTCATGCGCACCCCCACACCTACCACACCTACCATTCCCTCTGCACACAGCAGGCACATGCCCCATACGCTGACAATTAAAACACCTCATTGGCGGTGGCACATATTCCCTTACATAAAAACTAAGACACCCTAAGTGCACCCTACTCGGCAAAGGCCCCCCAAACTCCAACAACACCGTGGGACTCAACTTATCTAACCCCAACGCCCTATTGCCCAACCGTCTCGCCTCCAACACCACCCCACCCGACACAATCTCCTTAAGATCCTCCATTGACAGATCCTCTGGCACACCTGTGATCACCCCTCTCACCTCCCAGGCACCATACACTTCACCTTACCCCCATTCAACACCTCCAACTTCAGCACCTTATCCCTCTGAGCCACACTACCCACCACAATAAGAACTCTCCCACCATTCAAACGCCTAGCATCCACAACCCTCCTCACCTGATCCCTGAATGACTTGTTCTGCTCTGTTTGCACACTGACATTTAAGCGCTGTTTTCTTCTATTGGATTGCATACGGGAGGGCTGCATTAGTCTAGCGCTACAGCACTGCACTGATCAAATCACGTTATTGCAGGCACTTAAAATAGGTCCTATGAGATCAAACGACTTGTCGACAACAAACAATATTTTATTGTCGACAATGTCGACTAATCGTTTGATGGGCAATTTGATGGGCAATTTCCCTGGGGAATAATTACATTTCAGTAGAAATTGGAGACCACCTAGTTTCTTAAAAATTTTACAAGGAATGAAATACCATATAGAATCAGAGTTTAGCATACATCTTTTTAACCAGTTGACTTTAAAAGTGTTGTTGATATCAATGAAATCTAGTACCTCAAGGCCCCCATCATCTTGTTTGTTAGAGAACTGTTTTCTTAAGTTTATGTTGCTTATTTCTCCAAATAATGTCCAAAAAACACTTGTTTATATCCTTGCAGGTTTAATCACTTACAAAGAGGGACAAGGCAGGATAAACAAAACGTGACAGGCCTTCTGCTTTTGTCATTAGTTCCCTTCCAAAAATGGAGAGATCACAGATGGGAAAAATTCAAATGTTGAGGAGTATTGTGATTCTTTGCTATATGTATTCATAGGTATTTTGTATGACTGGGATATCCTCAATATTTTAGATATGTGTATTAAATAGAGACAATATTTCACATTTTCCAGATTAAGCTCTTGTCCAGATGCTACAAAGTTACAAGAAATAGTAACTTGATCTTTGTTTTTCAGAAATAAGGTTGTGTCATCTGCTACCTGGGATATTTTAATTTCTTTTACAAATATGAGAATACCCTTAAGTTCATGGTTATGTAAAATGCTAAGAGATAATAACAACCAAAAGAAATAGGAACGCCAAGATAGGACAACCTTGCCGTACACCGCGATAAATATTAAATCTTTTAAAAGTGTTGTGATTAATCATAACAGAACTATTAATTTCTTTGTAAAATATATGGATAATAGAGACAAAAGTTGGTCCAAAGCCAAAAGCATTTAGAGATTCTGTTAGGAACTTGTGCTCTAATGTATCAAATGCTTTGCAAAAATCAAGAAATAAGATCAGGGGTTCTGTATAAAAGAAGTCAGCATAATCAATCAAGTCTAATACTAACCTAATGTTGCAGCTTATGTGACAGCCTTTCATGAAACCAGTTTGAGTTTCATTAATTAGGTGGTTGAGACCAGTTTTTAGAGTATTAGCATATGTCAAAGCATTCAGTTTATAATCACTGGTTTCTCTGAAAGCTCCCAAAAGTGTAAGTAAAATTCTACAGATAGACCATCTGGTCCAGATGATTTCCCTTGAAAAAGGTGTACGCTGAAGCCTTTGCTTATTAAGCCTACCCTTTATACATAATTATCAATCACATGAGTGTCACCATTTGCACTAGAATTGATTAATACAAGACAAGAGAAAACAAAAAAAGACATTTCAATGAGTTATATAATTATTCACCACCTTGTTTTTAAAAATTTTCTTGAATTTACAAAGTGAAGTACACAATTTTATTTCCTTATCCAAATTATTCCATAGATTTACCCCTTTGACAGATATACATTTATTTTGTATTGGTTCTTGCCCTTATTTTTTTAAACATATACAATCCTCTTAGATTATACTGACTTTCTCTTAATTTGAACAGCCTCTGGATACAATTTGGAAGCAAATTATTACAAACTTTGTACATTGTCTGTACAGAATAAACATGAACTAAATAAAAACAATTTAAGACATGTAATGTATTAAACAATTTATTGGTTGGTTCGTAATAGTCAACATGTTTTATAATCCTTATTGCTGTTTTTTGTAACATATATATTGGACTTAAAGTGGTTTTATATGTATGACCCCACACCTCCACACAATAAGCCATGTATTTAACTATGAGTGCACAATACAAAATATATAATGAGTTTTCATTTAGAATATGTTTAGTTTGATGTAATATTGCAATGGATTGTGACATTTTTCTTTTTACATGTTTTATATGTGGTTTCCAGTATAATCTATGATCTATTATAACGCCTAAACATTTATTTTCAAACAATCTATCTATTTCCTCATTGTTATTCCTAATTTTAACTGTGTTATTACTCTTATGATTGCTAAATATTGTGAACTTAGTTTTATTTAAATTCAATGACAGTCTATAATCATCAAACCATTTTTTTAAGACCATCAGTTCAATTTCCACTGTAATCAGAAGTTTTCTTGAACAATATAAATTTGTATCAGCAGCAAACAAAACCATTTTTATTATATTTGACACTTTACAAATATAATTTATATACAGTACAAACAATATGGGACCTAACACCAAACCTTGCGGAACTCCACAAGTGACTTTCATTCAATCTGATCAAACGTCCTTTATTTGTACAAATTGATATGTAGCATCAAGGTAACTTTTTAACCAAGAATAGGCTTTCCCTCTTAAACCAAAGCTTTCCATTTTCTTCATTAATAAACCATGATCAATAGTGTCAAAACCTTTTTTTAAATAAAGGAACACCCCCACAGTATATTCATTATTATCCATTGAATCCATTTCGAATCTGTGCGCCGTAGAGGATGGTCGCATGGACAATGGCTCTGCAGGTTTTGGCTTATTGCTGTTTTTTTAGTTTTTATTTTTGCACGTTCTGCACTGTCGCTCATACAGTATGATCGACTAGCACTTTTGGATATACGTAATTCACTGAATACAGACTTTTTCTCCACTTACCGTAGTGATTGCTGCAACCTCACTATCCCGCCGTCGACTTGTGTACTCATACGCAGGCGACGAAGAAGGTAGAAGAGAGGAAAACGAGCCGGGATTCTGTGCAGATCACGGACGAGATACTGCAATCCACCGAGCATTTTACTTGCAAATGTTCAATCACTTGACAATAAAATGGACGAACTTCATGCTCGGATTATCTTCCAGCGGGACATTGCCAACTGCTGCGTGCTAGCATTCACAGAGACGTGGCTAGATTCCACGATCCCGGACACGGCTATTACGCCAGCTGGTTTCTCCATCTACCGGCAGGACAGAACCTCGGAATCAGGTAAACAAAGAGGCGGAGGGGTTTGCATTATGGTTAACTCTCGTTGGGGTTCGGATGCTGCAGTTATTTCAACACACTGCTCACCGGACCTGGAGCAAATAACTGTAAACATACGTCCATTCTATCTTCACCGGGAGTTTACTTCCGCTATAATCACAGCAGTCTACATACCTCCGCAGGCAGATAAGGCGCGCGCGCTTGAGGGACTATATGGAATAATTAGTGGCCTAGTGGACGCTCATCCTGAGTCTGTTTTTATTGTTGTTGGAGACTTTAACAGGACAAACATGAATAAAATGCTGCCTAAATACCATCAGCACATTTCCTTTCACACTCGGGGCGATCAGACTCTTGACTATTGTTATACAACAATCTGTAACAGCTTCAAACCCATCCCCCGCCCTGCCTTTGGAAAGGCAGATCACATCTCCATTCTTCTCCTCCCTACCTACAGACAACGTCTTAAACAGGAAAAAACGGTTTTTCGATCAGTTCAAAAATGGAATGAGCAATCCATTACTACTCTCCAAGACTGCTTTGAAACCACAGACTGGGAAATGTTCCGTGTTGCAGCGGGTGACAACATCGATGAATACACTGACTCTGTCTCAGCATTCATCACCAAGTGCATAGATGATGTCGTTCCACGGGTCAATGTTTAGACCTTCCCCAACCAAAAGCCCTGGGTTAACGGCAATGTCCGTGCCAAGCTTGTAGCACGGTCCTATGCCTATAACTCTGGGGACCTGGAGGCTCTGAGGAGGGCCAGATATGACCTACGGAAGGCCATGAGAGATGCTAAAAGAGACTACAGGGACAAATTGGAGTCCAATTACAACAGCTCCGACCCCAGACGCATGTGAAGTGGACTACGGCAGATAACGGAGTACAAAGGCAGGAAGAGCTGTGACACCCACCCCCCTGCCTCACTCCTTGACGAGCTCAACACCTTCTTCGCACTGTGTGAGGTGGCCAACATCACTCCGGAAAAGCTGGCCGAGAACCCAGATGACTGCACTCTGACCCTGGATGTGGCTGACGTAAGGAGAGCTTTCAAAAGAGTGAACCCGCGGAAGTCTCCAGTGCCAGATGGTATTCCAGGCCGTGTTCTAAGAGGATGCGCCGACCAGCTTGCGGGGGTATTCACCTCCATATTCAACCTCTCCCTAACACAGTCTGCAGTTCCCTCCTGCTTCAAGCAGGCCACCATTATCCCGGTTCCAAAAAACCTTACATCACCTGCCTAAATGACTACCGCCCAGTAGCACTGACCTCAATCATCATGAAGTGCTTTGAGCGGCTGGTCAAAACCCATATCTGCGCCGCCCATCCGGACAACTTGGACCCCCTACAATTTGCATACCGCCCCAACAGATCTACAGACGATGCAATCGCACTGACTGCACACACCGCCCTCTCACGTTTGGAAAAAGGGAGCACATACGTGAGGATGCTGTTTGTTGACTACAGCTCAGCATTCAACACTATTGTTCCTGCTAAGCTCATTTCCAAGCTCAGGATCCTGGGTTTTAACTCCTCCCTTTGCAACTGGATCCTAGACTTCCTAACGAGAAGACCCCAGATGGTGAGAATGGGCAACCTCACCTCCTCCACAATGACCATGAGCACCAGAGCCCCACAGGGCTGCGTACTCAGTCCCCTCTTGTACGCTCTGTTCACTTATGATTGTGTGGCCACACGCAGTTCCAACACCATCATAAAGTTTGCTGATGATACAACCATCCTAGGTCTCATCTCCAACAACGATGAGACTGCGCACAGAGAGGAGGTAAGAGCCTTGGCTACCTGGTGCCAGAGCAACAACCTCTCTCTCAACGTCAGCAAGACAAAAGAGATGATAGTGGACTTTAGGAAGCAGCAGAGGGAGGGTTCTGCCCCCATACACATCGATGGAGCTGAAGTCGAGAGAGTTCTAGAGTTCAAGTTCCTTGTGTGTTCATCAGCAACAACCTCACATGGTCCAGACAGACAATCTCGGCAACAAAAACTGCCCAAAAGCGCCTATATTTCCTGAGGAGACTCAAGAAGTTTGGCATGTCTGTCAGGATTTTAACAAACTTCTACAGATGCACCATTGAGAGCATCCTCTCAGGATGCATTACAGCCTGGTACGGCAGCTGCTCCGCTGCTGATCGTAAGGCCCTTCAGAGGGTGGTGAAGTCAGCGGAGCGCATCATTGGCTACTATCTACCAGAAGCGATGCTTCGTTAGGAAAACAAAGAACATTCTGAAAAACCACAGCCACCCAGGCCGTGAACTTTTCTCACTACTGCCGTCTGGTAGACGTTACCGGAGCATCAAGGCACGGACCACCAGACTTAAAAACAGTTTCTTCCCCCAGGCCATTCGGCTGCTCAACATGGAACACTGACACTGATCACAAATCGTCTGTTGAGCACTAACATTCTCTGGTCACTTTATGCTCTCTACATCTGACGATCCGCAGCCCCGCGGAGCAGATACGCAGAGCTTCTATTTCTGCCGGATGCCGGAGAGCTCCGCAGCAACTCAGTACAGTATATATGCTGTTATATCGCGCGATCATACGTGAATTCGCGAGGGTCCTCGTATATTCACTGTCAGCCGTTCCGCAACCAATACGGACCTGGTGGGTGTTGAATGATGGCGGAGCACGGAGCCAACACGCAGCGGAGCCGATCTGCAGCCGTTCCGCAGTTAGTGGAAATCCCGGGTTACTGTCAGTTTAGTGCAAAGAGAAGTGATTATGTCAATAGAGATCTCTGGGCAGCTCTAGGTGGAAATCTGTCCAAGGTATTATCAGGTACATCATTAAAGTCTCCAGCAATTATGCATTAGGGTATTTTGTTCGTGACTCAACAAGTTCATCAGAGAAATTTGAAAAAAAAAGAGTGACAGTTGTTCCCTAAACATTACATAAGATAACACAACAATTATCTATTTTGATGATCAGTATAACCCATCTTCAGTGTTGGGGGTAACGAGTTACAAAGTAACGGATTACAGTAACGACATTACTTTTTGGGGTAACGAAGTAAAGTAACGCATTACATTAAAAATATCGGTAACTACACTACTTTACTAGACTATAGGAACGCGCTTTCCTGCGTTACCCAAGCGGTGTTTGCCTGTGTGTAAAGTTCTGATCTGTTTAAGTGGTGCGTGCATGCGTGCTGCTTGTGTGTGTGCTTGCCTCGGCACTGTTGCCATAGAGATCGATTTGAGGGACATAGCTGCTGGTGCGAAGGAGGGAATATATACGGTCTGTGAGATGGAGACGAAGACAGGTGATTTCGGCCAGTGGCGATGTTCACATTACTTTCAGTTTATTGCTCGAAAAGACAAAAATATTAGTGTGCAACCTGTCTAAGCATTTGTCAGCCCAGAATGGCAATACAAAATTTGTAAAGATCCTGCTTGCCGGT
>JACXGM010030265.1:0-13359 GCA_016801145.1 Umbra pygmaea
CTTCCCACATCTTTTTTTTAAGTGTGTTTAACTGTTTAGAAGCAGATCTCCTAGAATTGGTAAATTCCTCACTTCTTTATGGGACTTTTCCAAAGTCCCTTAACTCACCTCCATTCACTTGGCTCAGGAAGCACAGATACAACCCCATTGCCAGAAGACACAGAAACTGGTCCATCTCTGAAGACCAAATACACAGAGATGGGAAATTACTTGTTGTGTTATTAGTGTTTTTTTATCTGTCTATGACAAGAAATAATTGCTATACAATGTATTTGGCATCAGATGTATCATCCATTCATATCTTAACTCAGCATATTTGAATGGCATATTTTAGCTCATCTTTTAGCCAACTTGGTGAATTTATCAATTTGTGTGTGAATACATGGAACATCCTTGGCGGCCCCAAGCTTTAGAATGCTATTGTATCTCATATTACATAAAACAAACAATTGGATTGAGTGTAATCTTCTGATAAAGTGACCACACATGGACATAACAGCAGACATTAATTAATATAACACCATGCACAGAAAAGTACACACCCAAGAGAGTGATTCCAACCGGCACTGAGATAAAATCTCAGATAAAATCAAATACCTGCATTTACCTCCAAATTAATCCTCTCAGTGTGTTGTCCTTTAGTGTCTAGTAGCTTTCACAAAGACCTGCCACCTTACTTGATTAAGTCAAGATTAATATAATGGAGAAATGAGGAAGAAGGAAACACTTGCATAAGCTAAAGGAGAAATTGGGAAGGGCACACACCTGTATGTGAGGACCGCCCAAGTGTAATGTGATTTCTTTAAAAAAGCTGATGCTACTGATGTGACTCACTGCACTGAAGATACTGTAGCTTTATATTAAAGATTCAAACCACCTCTTCAACGGAACCTGACAGGATTATACCAAACACATTTTCTGAATCTGTGTACAAAGGCAGACACTCCTTGTATTCTCAGTTACAATAAAACATTTTAAGACAAAATTAATATCATATCCATGGCAAATTATCTATGTATTCTAACATAAGGGACCATGTTGAAAGTGCAAACTAAGATGTAGTGTTAACTGAAAAACGCAAATACTTGCAACCAAATGACATAGAAACCTCCTAACTAATGTAAAAAGTTTAAGGTCATGTTACATGCCATGAAATTAACTATGATGTACATTTTTGGAATTTGTCAAGTTAGTAATACTTAATATTAAATGTAATTTAGAAACATTAGGAAACTTTATTTTGGGTCTAAAAGCTATGTGTTTTTTGTAAAAAAAATTAAAAGATTATATACAATTTGCCAAATTCTAAAATTCTAAAACGAATTTATGTTTATGGTGGGGCAGAAGACACTAAAGCTATGCCCATTAGTTGCATGAGGATATTTTGGGTCAGAGCTATTTGTAAATTTTCCATCCCTGACCCCGTCCCTTTTCCATAGTTGTTTGTATGTTTTCAATGTTCCTATGTCTTCTGTATGGCCAGCATCCTTCCCAGTGGTTTTTTGTCTCCCTCTTGTGGTTTTTGTCTTGATCCTTCGGTTCAGAGTCTATATCAGTATATGTAATTCAGCTGTGTCTCATTTGTCCCCCTAGTCCAGGGATATTCAACTCTAACCCTACGGGGTCCGGAGCCTGCTGGTTTTCTGTTCTACCTCAACATTAATTGGACTCACCTGGTGTCCCAGGTCTAAAGAAGTCTCAGATTAGAGGGTTGCAATGAAAAAGTGAAGTGGATCTGGCTTCGAGGTCCAGAGTTGAATACCCCTGCCCTAGTCCATCGGTATCTTAGTCCCTGTGTTTGTTTAGTTCACTGCTGGGTGATGGATGTACATGAGTCTTCTATTCCCTGTGCTATCCTTTCCCAGTGTTTCCTGCCTGTCTTGTTGTGAGTACTAGAGAATATTTCAGTTTGTATTGGAACATTTATGTTTGAGTTAAACTTGTTTTTTCTTAGTATCTAGTTTCTAGGATTTACCCAGTTTTTGCCCTTTTGTTCCCTTGCGGTTTTGAATCAGCTTACCTGTTTCTGAGAATTGTATGAAGCCGCTTTAACCACGGCCTGTCTTCCCTTGAACGGAATAAAGCCTACGTTTTTCTCTTATGAACTCACGTGGAGTACCTGCCTTAACCCAATACATTACTTATATTGACCTGTCTTAAGTACTCCATATCACTATGCCTAAGCCGGCTCATTACACTATTGACCATTGCTGGTAACAAAATGCTTAAAATAATAACAAATAGCCAGGATGAAAATGTCTAAATTTAATGATGTTGATGATAGAGCAGCATTGTCACGTCCAGCCCAGGGTAGGCTGGCGTGGACATGTGAACTGAGAAATCGTGATTGATTATGTATGTTTATGATATTTGTGTGGATAGTGGTTTTAGATATATTGGTATTTTGGATTTTTAGGGTTTCAGTGTGTACACTCGGGCATAATACTGGAAACTATTTAGATTTTCTCTTCTTCTGTACCGCACTGTGTATATCTACCGGAGCTCACGCCTTTGTGTGGAATGGAAGAAGGCCTGTCTTGAGCTCCGGTACCATTATACACAGTGTGGTACAGAAGAAAAGAAAATCTAGTTCGTTCCCAGTATTAAGCCCGAGTAGGCTAGATTAAGTCAATGTAGAAAATATCAATGTGTAAACATGTATAATTACAGATATGAGGAAGTTGATGTGAATAGGATTGTCATTTTCTGTTATCGGAAAAAGTTAAACACACACAAACAGCGCGGAATGCTTAACGCTCATTGGATAATTCAGCTGTCACTCAAATCACTCTAAGTCTGCTGTTATGATTGGATTCTGATAAATGCCACTCTCGTTTTACCAGAGACATTCACACGCACAATGTTGAACTTCTGAAGTGTAACATAGTTTATTAACAACAGATTCTAATTCAAGTATCTTACTTCGCCAAACGGTTTTTGTATTATATTGAATGTTGTTTCATTATTGAACAGGAATCTATGGGAAATAATTGAAGGTCAGATTACCTAGTGGTTAGTGAGTCAGACTAGTAGTCAGAAGGTGCTGGTTAGGCTAGATTCCCTGCTGTGCCAAATGTTGTGTCTTTGGGCAAGGCACTTCACCCTAAGTTGCTCCAAGAAGAATGCCCTTGTACTTATTGTAAGGCACTCTGCATAAGAGTGTTTGCTAAATGACTAAAATGTAATGTAAATAATTTAATTTATGCTTGGATGCTTTTATTTTTAATCCCAGATGTTTTCCAAACCGATGATTAGAAAATGTATGAATTTACAAATGTGAAATTAAATATTGTGGCATAGGTCAGGTGTTACAACAGCAGTTTTTCACCTCAAAGGGGAAACTACCAACTTTTGGACAAATGATCTAAAAGTATAAGGACATCCAATTGGCACACAGATTAGCACAATTTGTCAATCATCTAAAAATTATTAATCTCAGACCTGTCTTCACTAAATGTCCCTTTAGCAATTTACCTATATTAATAATATCAAATTAATTATGTATTCATAATGAATTTACTATATTGAATCAATAAAATATGCTACGCATTTTCTTTTAGCTATGTATTTGAATTGGAGAAAAAGTGGCTGTTAAAATTTCGGCATCCACCAGCCACAGTGGATTAACAAAACCTAATTTCCAACCCTGATAACTATGCCAAATGTCACATTTATCAAGCTAAAATCAGCTATTTCTTAGATGTTGATCAGTCACTTCAAATATACAAAATAAAAAGGTTCCTACATATCCAGAAGAACATCATTTAGATTGCAGGTCAAGAATGTGTAATATTTATTACAAATGTCAATAGTTTACGTCTCCTTACCTAATTAGCTAAAATGAGAAACACATTTGTGAAAGTGAATGCAATGGCCGCATGTTTGTTCGCATTTGCACTAAGCATTGCAGATGTTTTGTTTAAGATGAGAATGTCTGTTTGAAGTGACCTACTCCAAACAGGGATAATGACCTAATCATATCATATTCTGTTAATGTATTTGATTGTTTTATTATAATCGGTACACAATTATAGCTGTACTATCACTGCAATCTTATTGAACAAAATATAAATGGACTACATCATATTTCCTTTAAGTTATATTTCTTAATGTTAGTATGTCAGAACTTCCACTATTTTGTTCACCGAGAATTGTTGCAAACAACTGAAGTTTGTCTTTCCTTCCCGAAGGTTTATTATTAATTCATGCAACACTACAGCATACAGTGACTAGTTTTTCAATAATAGGCATGCGTGGGTCCGTCTTTGGAATAATTATGAATTTTAGGCTGTGATTTTGTAGGCAACAAATCAACTCATATTGCAGGGAAGCATTATCCCATTAAAATCGCTTTTCTTTCTTTTTTAAATAGCAATAAATACAGTTATACAGCTTTATAAGCTGGTCTCTGAAAGAGGAAGTAGACTGTCGTTATCATCAATATGAAATGTATGCATAGAGCTCAAATGCAGCCATATTTCCATTGAAATAGTTACATGAATCAGATTTATCAGTTCGTTGGTATTGTTGTTGAAATTGTTACATGTTTGAGCAATACAACTGTTTCCTATATACTGTGTTGTACAGTAGGCTACAATTCCCTCTCTGGCACTTTAAGAAAACAACTATTTCCATCCATGGCTAATCAGTAAAGTGTTGTGCAGCATAACGCTCTTAAATGTGGAGGAAGTATCGGCTTGGGGAATCGGGCCTTTTTCACAAGTACAAGTACTTATGCCCTGTATCGGGCCCGACACCAAGTACTGGTATTGATTTTGGCCCATCTCTACTACCAGACTTAAGTGAAGTCACCTGGTAAGTAATTGAGTGCCGGAGGCTGCAAAGGCTCAAAATGACAGAAATAGGAATGTAATAGTACTTTGCGACATTATCACGTTACCTTGAAGATGCAAGAACATGCTGCACACTAATATGGGTTTGGGACTTTTTACTTGCTTCATTCTGGCTGTGTTTATACTTGGACGTAAACTTTCTTTCTATCCATCATGGTTGGTTGCTTGTTTCATGCCTGTTTGTTTACCGTTCTTCTTCATTGTTTTTCGTTCCACTGTTATGAGACATGTTTGTTGGGATTTTTCTCTTGCTTAAAGGCTTCTTGTGGTAACCCACGTGTTTCAAGTCACAGCGCTGTGAACTGTGGGCAGGCAAAGCCTGCAAGGCATGCCGACTTGCAATAAGGGGCTCATAAAGTGCTTAAAATGTCTGCCAGAGCCCTCGTACACTTGAATATTTCACAGCGGGACAGCTCTATGCCCTCACAGACTTAGCGAGAACACGCTTCAAAGAGAGTTAGGGGTGACATTGGAAGTGGGCCGGAAACTTGGCGCCAAAGTCCGCCATCGTAGATTTACCCCATCTTGGATTTTATTTAAAGCACTAAAAACCTCATTCCTATAGCAGCGAATGTTGGATATTCACGCTGTTTATCATTTGGCGTCTATGGGCCAATGGCTTTAAAAGTTGTATAATCCATTGCTAATAACCAATTGCTAATAACCAATGAACATGTAGGGGTATGGCTTTGCACAAATATGCACATAACTCCCACAAGGATAATGGTACACTCATCAAAACTGGTAAATTTGTACACTAGGATGATGACACTAACCCCATTTTGTAAACCACACGGAGGCACAACTGAGTTTTCCACATTTGGAAGCTTGCTATACTCACACTACTTAGAACTATGAAAATATATAGATAAGTTCTTCTCCCCACAAAGAACATATTTGCAACTGTGACTTATTAACTCTACTTTATAAATTTTTTGTAGATTGTGTATTTATGAAAAATATTTTAAATGCTTCACCCATGGAAGTAGATGACCGATCTTCATGTCGTTTGACATTTGTCATCTATAGGCCAAGTTCTTCATATGTTAATAATCACACAGGGGCGCTTTTGGGTTTTGCAATTTGGACTCATTAACTCTGTTTTAAAAGTTTTTTTTCCATTTATAAGATTAATAGGCCTACTAACTTGTAATTATGCATCCACTGAAACCCGCTAAACACTGCTTGCAGTTTTAATATATACTTGTATTTGTGTTGGGATATTATTATGGGATATTGTGAAGTGTGACGCCACCCCCTGTTCTACTGGTAAGATATTCCTGGGTTAGTTAAGAGAATGATGAATGCAAGTCGGGATGCTACGTAATTTGGTTAATTAAACCTGCAAACATCCTCCTGCTTTTGGTCTCCCTACACCGCATCCATCCAAGTGTGACAAGCATGCCCTGAACCTAAGGCGGATGGTTGTATAAGTAGGCTAGTAGGATGTTTATTGAAAGGCAGAGAAGTAATGCCTCTTGGCGGGATAGATGACTATAATGTAGCATATTAATAAAAGTACATAATCACCTGCTATACAATTATCGCGAAATAGACACGGGTAGTAATCATGAACTCCGACTGGAACTTAATAGTACATAGGTTACGACACAATACGTGGGGAAGTCATGCAATACAGTTATTAGTATAAACTAATATCATACTCGCCAGCACATATTTCTCTCTCCAATTGAACGATTTTGGTGAAAACAGGTGAACTATTGAGAATTTGCCAAATTCAAAAATGAAAAGAAGTTGAAGATACAGAAGAATTGATTTAAGCTATAACATTTGGTTGCATTAGAAAAGTTGTTTTGGGTCAGAGCAATTGATTGTTTTTGGTGAAATAAGGCTTTAACAACTAAGATTTGCCAAAATGTAAACATTCAAAACAAAATGATGTTGATGGTAGTGCAGAAGTCCCTGAAGCTATCACAGTTAGTGGCATTGATGAATTGTATTTTAGGTCTAAGCTATTGCCAATTTTTGTGTAAAAAAGCTTTAAAAACTATCATTTTCAAAATTGGAAAACTGAAGGATGTTCATTGTAGACCAGACTTCCCTCAAAATATGGCAGTTGGGTGTATTAATGAAAGGTATTTTCTTGTCAGAGCTATTAACATTTTTCATTAATACAGTGCCATGGAACTTTTTGGCAACAATGCAAAACGTTATGTTTGACGTAAAAGCAACACAGCTCATCACCCTGAACACACCATCCCCACTGTCAAACATGGTGGTGGCAGCATCATGGTTTGGGCCTGCTTTTTTTCAGCAGGGCCAGGGAAGATGGCTAAAATTGATGGGAAAATGGATGGAGCCAAATACAGGACCCTGCTGGAAGAACCTGATGAAGTCTGAAAAAGACCTGAGACTGGGAAGGAGGAATGGGCAAAAATGTCAGTCTCTCGATGTGCAAAACTGATAGAGACATACCCCAAGCGACTTACAGCTGTAATCGCAGCAAAAGGTGGCGCTACAAAGTATTAACTTAAATAATTTTGCACGTCCAATTTTTCAGTTCTTTATTTGTTAAAGTTTGAAATATCCAATAAATTTCGTTCCACTTCATGATTGTGTCCCACTTGTTGTTGTTTCTTCACAAAAAAATAGTTTCATATCTTTAAGTTTGAAGCTTGAAATGTGGCAAAAGGTCGAAAAGTTCAAGGGGGCCGAATATTTACGCAAGGCATGGTAGGCTAACATTAAAAATGCTAACACTTTTAAGACGGTCCCTTAACCCTCGCAATGAAAGTAGTGTTTAAATTTTTGCCTCTAAAACATAAAATATGCAAACAATATTATAAAACAATGAGTGTTGCTAGTTCACTATCCTTAAAAGATTCAGAATTTTTTTTTTAAATAACCTTTCTGTCAGGTTCCTTTAATGAGCTATTGATTATAAAACTGAAACCTGAAACTTTAGAAGTATAACGTATATCTTCACCGCAGTACCAAACTCTCTCACATCGCACGCTCAGATCATGTTTGTGACAGTGAAGCACCCTCTCACCTTCAGTTGACAAGCGTGCACATTGCCACTGAAAACCATAGCCCAATCCCAATGCCCCTCCCCACAGACTGACTGACAGAATTTGAAGCACGTTCTCGCTAAAGGCCAAGCACGGCTATACGAAAATCTGAAAGGTCGAGGAGTGTTTTCGCAACTACCAGATGGGGAAACACTTGAACTCCTTTGCACAATGTCTCTTAGAGAGCTTTAATAAAGCCATTGATACCATTCGTCACTATAATGTTTCCTCTATAGTCCAGAGATCAGAGCATGAAGGGACTCATGCAGAGTTAAGAGGGGAGGGTGTAACACGTGAAATATAGGGATACTAAACCATTGTGTTGTTTAGAGATGCAGTTACATGTTTTCCACAGCAGAATGTGCCTTTTTGTAGCAGGGGGACACTTGCAATGTCCCCTAGATGACCAGATGGCAGATGTGCAGCTACGAGTGAACAGAGCATTTTTCCGGTAAAAAATGGCTTCAATATTTTTGCGTTGTACAGAATGTGACGGATTCTCGATAGATGTAAATATCTCAACTCCAAGTCTGGTAAAGACTTTGCAAGCTTCAAAGCAATGAAAACATTGTGTATGGATCACATGTTCTGAGTATGTTAATCTTTTCATGATATCTAATTTTAACATTTGGTTGATTGATTGTAGTATTGGAAATCCAGGCCGCAATTCCCCTGGCTGGCCACTGTTCGTCACCATTTTATTGGCGTTTCTTGCCCTCCAGGTATCCATGGTAATCACGTGACTGCAAAGTATGAATAGAATCTATTTCTCAACAAGGGAGCTGAAGCATCGAGTTGCCAAACGTCAGCCTCGTAACCTTCATGACTTGGAGAGGATCTGCATAGAGGAGTGGGACAAGATCCTTCCTGAGATGTGTTCAAACCTGGCGGCGAACTACAAGAATATGTCTGACCTCTGTGATTGCCAACAGGGGTTTTGCCTGCAAGTACTAAGTTGTGTTTTGCAAAGGGGTCAAATACTTATTTCAGTCATTGTAATGCAAATCAACTTTTTTTAACGGCGTCTTTCTATGTTATTCTGTCTCTCACTGTTTAAATAAACCTACCATTAAAACTATAGACTGATCATTTCTTCGTCAGTGGGCAAACGTACAAAATCAGCAGAGGATGAAATGTTTTTTTTCCTCACTGTAGTGTTAAATACTTATTACTGGCCAATGCATCACTACTTATGGGACCTCTGGCAAAGAACACCAGACTTGCAATTGTGCAGCCAAAATGCAAAACACTACAGCTGCAGCTCACAGAAACTCCATATACGTCTAAGAAGGCTGGCAGGATACATGTGTTTCAAGCTGTCTCTCATTTGTCTATTAAACTTTGGCCATTACTTGAAGTTCCAAAGGTCTCAATACCACCGTTTTGTTCAGTATGGTGTAGGGTGTGTTATTCAATACCCTCCACTAATATTGGCATGCTTGATAAATGTGAGCAAACAGGCTTTATTGTTCATTTTCTTGATTTTCCCTTTAAATTGAAATATTTTACAAAAAATGTAACCTTAAAACCTGGTCATAAAAACAAGTATGAAAGAAAAGTAATATTTTTCTGTTTAACGCGTGACACATCGGCATTCTTTACTCATTTGTGAGTAAAAGGTAACAGTACATTCTCTCTGCCATCACTATATGATCGACCTGAGAATACAGTAATGATGTGTAACAAAATGTTTAGCTACACAAATCAAGTAATGGTTAAAAGAAAATAACTCAACTGCTGAAAATGTCAATTTCTTCTATCAGGGCAATAATTATGAAGTTCATAGCAACTGGAGATGGAAGAGGATGTGTGGCTATATTGACTTTACACCAAGTAAGGCAGATGGTTTGAGTAGCCAAAGAATATCCAAAGATCACAGTTGGACAATTGCAAACATTAGTTGGGTCTTTGAGTCATAGACTCCAAAATAATGATGTACATAACCACAGAGAAAAAGCCTTTGCTGTCAACAAACAAACTAAAGATGAACAGTTTGACAGATGTCACTAGAGCTTGAAATTGGACCAGCTTCTATGGTCAGATGATATGAAAATAAGACTTTGGAAACAAACACCAGAATTGGGTTTGGCATAGAACATGGGGGTATTTCAGAAAGCTGGTTTAGCAAAAACTCAGTTCGCTCAATATTTACAGTTTCAAAACGCCAGTTCTTTCAGCCATGGCATCATACTCTGTAAATCTAACTTGCTCGCTAGCAGGTCTTATTCAACTAAATCACAGACAGACCAAAGATATCAAATAGGTATTCCATTGCATCAATCAAAGCAGTAATGAATTTGGTATTTCGTTTTGAGACTTGGAGCACCAAGTTGTTATTTTGATATATTTCAGGGTATCCAGGTGTTATTGGCTGCATAGATGGCACTCATATTCCTATCAAAATTTAGAGATAGCAATGCTCTAGATAACGATGTGGACCACCCTGCTGACACATGTGGTGGGCGAGCAGTCAGAGATACAATATCCTATAATCATTTCTAATTGCCCCTTCAAGTCCACAGTGTCATACAAATACAGTGTTTTTCATCTGCTATTACTTCTCTATAAACTGTCAGTTCTTAATTGGCATAACAGTCAATAGTATTTCTAATTCTGGGGAATAAATAGGCAGTTTGTCTCTTCTTTCTCCTGTTGCCATGATGGACGATGTTGTCTGTGTTCCACTGAGGGCTTTTTATATCCTAATGCTCGTGCTTAATTCAGGATTGCTTAAACTCAGAGTTGACTGAGCTAATTGTTACCCGTTCTGAAACCTTCAACTCAGAGGTTGACAGCTCAGAGTCAGTCAACTCAAG
Organism: Umbra pygmaea; assembly: GCA_016801145.1. NCBI lineage: Eukaryota > Metazoa > Chordata > Actinopteri > Esociformes > Umbridae > Umbra > Umbra pygmaea. The sequence continues at coordinate 10,702 of JACXGM010030265.1, forward strand.
AGTTTGTTAACCCTGCTTTCTGAAATCCCCACATAATATACAGAAGTGACAATGCAGGACAATAATCGCCATTCGCCAGAGACGATAAAGGGAAAATTTAACACATTATTGTCTCTAGCTGATTACACACGGTATCAGCTTATTTATTATTTATTCGGGTTTGATGATCCAAAGTTATTAAAGATCAAAATATTTACTTTAAATAGTGTAATTTGTAGAGAACAAAATGACGTAACAATGATAAATGCAAACCAAAATCTCCAACTGAGGGCTGGATTCAGTCTCATACAGAAAGTACCCCAGGATTGGTTTGAGAACCACTGCATTAGAGGACATTGGACCAGTAGTGACCCAGACACTAGCAAAACTGAAGAATCAGCCAGGAAGGATAAATAGAGAGCAAATGTCTGTGGCCACCACCTGCAAAACCATTCCCTTCTAGGGGGTTGTCTGGTGTTGCCTCTCCAGTGCACCTCTTGTCACTTTCATTTGCACCAAAACAGGTGACATTGATTGACAATCGCTTATGATTCACAACTGGACAGATTGATGTCCCAAAAGTTTGAACTGATTTGATGTAATACATGTTCCCCTTAAAGAAATTTAGCAGTAGATTATTATATATATATATGCCAGTGCAGTTTAATTTACCTAATGTAACCCAAATGTAGATTATAGGTAGAATATGCATAAAATTAATATTCAGCATTTGATGCACTTTTCTTACATTAGTTATTTAATTTTGTAAGTTAGAACAAACAATTAACAAATACTTGTTTACTACAAGGGTACAAACAAATCTACACAGGTATAAAAATATATATATATTCACATTTTAGTGATTTAGCAGACAATCTTATCCAGAGCGACTTACAGTAAGTACAGGGACATTTCTTCTGGAGCAACTTAGGGTAAACTAATCCGACTCCCTAACCGCTGAGCCATCTGACCCCCCATCATTTACAGAGTACTGCAGATGATATTACAGTGCATGGGCTATTCACAGAAGTATTATCAAAAGTCATAACCGTAAAAAGAGTTACCATGTGCTTGAAGCCCTTGGCTATGGTACATGTTCTATAATACTACAGTCCATCAAGCATTACCATTTAAGGATATCAATAGGTTTTTTTAACAGCATAGATAATCAACAAGCATAACCATCAATAAACATAAAAACTTCGAGGCCATGTGGTAGTAACACATGCAGCTGCCAATTTTATGTGTTATATTTTTTTTTTCTCTACCACTACAGTAATGTTGAGATGTCACGACAGCCTTCTTGTGTGCAGTGTTCAGTTGAATATGCGTCGAGAACAGGCGTAACTATTAACTAGGCAAAGAAAGAAAGAGAGAAATTATATTGCGCAAGAGCTTCAAATAAAATAATCACAACATAGGATGCAGTTTTCCCTCTGGAAGTTTTTGTTGCTGTGGGGGGGAATTATGTTACATACATTTTAAATTAGGTTTTATAATAATCATTTGAAACCATATTGACCATATAAAACTCCTGTTTAGAGAATTAGCACACAGTCTTACTGGATTACATATATGCAAATCCTATGAAATAAGACCAAACTAAATTTATATAAAATAGCTTAAAACTATATTTATCTCATAAGTCTATAGGATATATATAAAAAATTCAGAAGTACCGTTTTACTAGAGCTGTATGTCTTAGTTTCAGTGTAAAATATAAGAATGGAAAGTGCTTCAGTCACACAGGGTTGCTGCGCTCACTCCCATCCACTATCATCCGAGTGATTGTGCATTTGGGGAGCTGTGACACCGCTTGTCGGCAGTCTGAAATGACAAAAAAAGAATTTTAACAACCTTTTTAACTTAGTAAGTGACTGTGGTAAATCTGTTTTTATTTCCAGCCCGCTACCGACTCTCTTGGTGTAGGTCGTTTTAGCAGGCTTCTCAGTCTCCACACCACTATTGTCAGGATGCAAAGCCCACAATATACCTGATGCACAGGAAACAGTTATTTATCCTCCCTTCTATTCGAAAGTTTTTAAATAATGTGAACATTTCCAGCTGTTAAAATGTATGCCATGCATTCTTCCATTTCGCTAACCTTCAATCCGCATAACGCATTACATTTTAAGCGTGAAATCTCTCAATTGTTTACATTGGGGTGGAGGCCAGCCGTGGTCTATCAAAAAAATATTATGTAAATGAAACAAATTTGTAAATAAATGTAACTAATTAATTGAATTGTGAAAGTAACGTGTTAGGTTACTTTTTATCAAAAAAGTAGTCTGACTTCTCTGACGTGGCCTAGTGGATTTCACTGTGACCTCACAGCAAGAAGGTTATGGGTTCTAACCCTGGTCGTCTCGGGCCTTTCTGTGTGGAGTTTGCATGTTCTCCCAGTGTCTGCTTGGGTTTCCTCCAGGTCTTCCGGTTTCCCCCACCATCAAAATATTGCAGGCTAGTGTAATGTCTGTACGGAGGAAACTCAAAACAATGTCAAATAGCACAATGTTATTTATTGACCTGTTTGACCTTCCATAGGAACAGGTAAAGAGTATAGACACAGGCAGAGTTATCCAAACAAGCAGGCATAGGTCAAAACGGAATAGCTGGATGGCTAAAGTACATCTAGGGATATCAACTGGTAGAATAATCCAAAAACAGGCATAGGTCAAA
>JACXGM010030266.1:0-13356 GCA_016801145.1 Umbra pygmaea
GTCAATGATGGCCTTCTGGACAGCAGTCAGGTCGGCAGTCTTACCCATGATTGCGGTTTTGAGTAATGAAACAGGCTGGGAGTTTTTAAAAGCCTCAGGAATCTTTTGCAGGTGTTTAGAGTTAATTAGTTGATTCAGATGATTAGGTTAATAGCTCGTTTAGAGACCCTTTTCATGATATGCTAATTCTTTGAGATTCATTCATTCTTTTCATAAGCTGTATGCCAAAATCCTCAGTATTAAAACAATAAATGACCTGAAATATTTCAGTTGGTGTGCAATGAATCTAAAATATATGAAAGTTTAATTTTTATCATTACATTATGGAAAATAATTAACTTTTATCACAATATGCTAATTTCTTGAGAAGGACCTGTATATCACAAATATACTAAATCTCCATATGGTTGGTACAAAACACTTTTTTTCAGATGCAATTTTAGTGGACTGTGTTGCGGTTCTTCATAATTAAAATCAGATGATGTTATAGACTACAAAGTTGCTGTGTTTATGCTCTGGAGAAAGATTGTGACTCTGACTATAGAATGCAAAAAATACAAATCAATATTGAAGAGAGGACAAGCAGCAACTGAAGAGCATGAACGGAATACATAGAGACTGTGGTCCACGCACCGGTAAATGCTTCTGGTTCTTTAGCGCGAGCGATACATATTTTGTAAAGGTTACAGAAAATACGGATCAGCAGGCACAACCATTTTTCACATACTGTATATATTTTACAAAAAAGTATAGTCTAGGGGGGTCCACATGGCGTAGTGGGCTAAGTCGATGCATTGCTTGACAGTCTACATCATGACAGTCAAGGATTCAAGCCTGACTATGAGTTCTCTGACTTTCCCCAGGCAACCTGCACGAGGCAGCGGAAATTGGCATAGCGCTGCCCAGGGATTGGGTTAGATAGGTCAGATAATCTATCCTGCCACATCGCTCTCCAGCGACTTCTTGTGTCCAGATCAAGCGCCTTTGGGTTCAATTGTGGAAGTATAGTCTGTGGATGTAATCATCCCGTGCATGATCCGACCAAAGGCTTCCGCGTTGGATTCGCAGTGCAAAAACAATCGGCAGCTGGGTTACGTGGTTGGATGAACCATCCCACAGATCTGTCCAGGGAGTTGCAGAGCTGCCGACAAGGCAGTATTAGAGGGAATTGGGAGGGGAGAAAAATCACACACACACACAAAAAGTATATTCTGTAAAGATAATCAGAAAAATTGGAAAATCACATTTTTGCCTAACATGGTATATAAACTTTCCCCATATCAGAAACACGTTTCTTAATTCTTTCCTTAAAGTACAGTATTTTCTAAATCTCAGAACATTTCCAGTTGACATTCAAGGAGAATTACCAAACAGTAAACTTGTCAGAGTTTTGCCTCAGATAGACAACTTCATTGCGAAACACAACCACATTCTACGCCTCCACATCTAACCCATGTTATTACCTATTATAGCACGTCAGAGAAAAATACTTCAGAGAGGCAAACTGTCAATTCAAAATAGGTCACAAATAAATCTTATTACATCAAATTGTTCATATTTTCCATCTTTGGTTCATAGTTTAATTTTTTAATTTGGTTATTCAATGAGGACACACAAGTGGGTGAAGATGGGGGAGAATAGCAGTGCACCAGATTCAAACTCAATCTTGCACTGAATAGCAGTGAGCCTAGGGCTGGGCAATATATCGATATTATATCGATATCGTGACATTAGACTGATTATCGTCTTAGATTTTGGATATCGTAATATCGTGATATGACAAAAGTGTTATCTTTTCCTGGTTTTAAACGCTGGATTACAGTAAAGTGATGTAATTTTGTGAAATTACCGGACTGTTCTAGTTTTTCAATTATTTGCATTTACCCCACTTAGTTATCATATATACATCAATGATGATTATTTATCAAAAATCTCATTGTGTAAATATTTCTTTGTAAGCACCAATTGTAAACCCTACAATATCGCTGCAATATTGATATTGAGCTATTTGGTCCACAATATTGTGATATTGGATTTTTTCCATATTGCCCAGCTCTATTTGTCATACGTACTCACCACATCCAATATGATTGAACATTATTTTTTTACTATAATAGATTTGAATATATAATTGACAGAGATTGGTAAATGTTCCAAAACCATACCTGCACACCTCTTTGACAAAGAAAGTCCAATTCTTCACTTGTTAATTATAATAAAGAAAATTTACTTTTTTCTTGAAATTTGTGTACACATTTTCCAAACTTTAAAAATAAGTAAACATCGAGATATATATCTTTAGTCGTTAAAGCTACAAAAGATATCGAGATATTCATTTTGGGCCATATCGCCCAGCCCTAAGTGGGCCTGCTTCAAACTCATTCTTGTGCAGAATTGCACTGGGCCAGATTCAAACTCATTCTTGCGCTGAATAGCAGTGGGCCAGATTCAAGCCCACTATTGACCTGAACAGCAGTGGGCCAGATTCCAACCCACTCTCGTCCTGAATGGCTGTGGGCCAGATTCAAACCCTTTCTTGTGCTGAATAGCAGTGAGCCAGATACAAACTCATTGTTATGTTAAATAGCAGTGGGCCAGATGCAAACTCATTCTTGCCCTGAATAGCAGTGGGCCCGATTCAAAGCCACTCTTGCACTGAATAGCAGTGGACCAGATTCAAACTCAATATTGCACTGAATAGAAGTGTGCCAGCTTCAAACTCATTCTTGCGAAGAATAGCAGTGGGCCAGATGCAAATTCGTTCTTGCGCTGAATAGCAGTGAGCCAGATACAAACTCATTGTTGTGCTAAATAGCAGTGGGCCAGATGCAAACTCATTCTTGTGCTGAATAGCAGTTGGCCAGATTCAAACCCATTATTGACCTTAATAGCAGTGGGCCAAATTCAAATTCCTTCTTGAGCTGAATAGCAGTGGGCCAGATTCAAACCTATTCTTGCCCTGAATAGCAGTGGGCCCGATTCAAAGCCACTCTTGTGATGAATAGTAGTGGGACAGATTCAAATTCATTCTTGCGCTGAATAGCAGTGGACCAGATTCAAACTCAATATTGCACTGAATAGAAGTGTGCCAGCTTCAAACTCATTCTTGCGAAGAATAGCAGTGGGCCAGATGCAAATTCATTCTTGCGCTGAATAGCAGTGGGCCAGATTCAAAATAATTATTGTGATGAATAGCAGTGGGCCAGATTTAAACCTATTCATGCCCTAAAAAGCAGTGGGCCTAATTCAAACTCAATCTTGCACTGAATAACAGTGGGCCAGATCCAATCTCATTCTTGCGCTGAATAGCAGTGGACCGGATTCAAACTCAATATTGCATTGAATAGAAGTGTGCCAGCTTCAAACTCATTCTTGCGAAGAATAGCAGTGGGCCAGATCCAAACTCATTTTTGTGCTGAATAGTAGTGGGCCAGATTCAAACCTATTCTTGTGCTGAATAGCAATGGGCCAGATTCAAACCCACTCTTGCCATGAATTTCAGTGGGCCAGATTCCAACCCACTCTCATCCTGAATGGCAGTGGGCCAGATTCAAACCCATTCTTGAACTGAATATTGGTGGGCAAGATTCAAACCGAGTCTTGCGCTGAATAGCAGTGGGCCAGATTCAAACACATTCTTGTGCTGATTAGCAATGGGCCAGCTTCAAACTCATTCTTGCGCTTAATAGCAGTGGGCCAGATTCAAACCCACTCTTGCCATGAATATCAGTGGGCCAGATTCCAACCCAGTCTTGTCCTGAATGGCAGTGGGCCAGATTCAAACCCATTTTTGCACTGAATAGCAGTGGGCCAGATTCAAAGTAATTATTTTGCTGAATAGAAGTGGGTCAGTTTAAAACCCATTCCTGCGCTGAATAGCAATGGGCCAGATTCAAACCCATTCTTGCACTGAATATTGGTGGGCAAGATTCAAACCGAGTCTTGCGCTGAATAGCAGTGTGCCAGTTTTAAACTCATTCTTGCCCTGAAAAGCAGTGGGACAGTTTCAAACGCACTCTTGCATTGAATAGCATTTGGCCAGATTCAAGCCCATTCTTGCACTGAATATCAGTGGGCCAGATTCAAACTAACTCTTGTGAATAATAGCAGTGGGTCAGATTCAAACTCACTCTTGTGATGAATAGCAGTGGGCCAGATTCAAACCCACTCTTGTGATGAATAGCAGTGGGCCAAATTCCAACCCACTCTTGCCTTGAATAGCAGTGGGCCAGATTCCAACCCACTCTTCCACTGAATAACAATGGGCCAGATTCCAACCCACTCTTGAGCTGGTGTACTGTATGTGCTCTGGAGGCATCAGCTTCGAACGCTTGACCACCCCTGGCCACAAATTCAAAGCTTGTCCTTTTCCCTGTCGACCAGAGCCTGTAGGATTCTGGCTCTGCTCACTGTGGAGGCATTCAAGGTTCATTTCACGTCTCTGTCACGCTATAGGATCCCACGGCTATCTCCACTCACCACTCTCCCCCATTCTGCTTTTTCAAGAAATGGCTGGTGGCTTTGTGTGTGTGTGTGTGTGTGTGTGTGTGTGTGTGTGTGTGTGTGTGTGTGTGTGAGATCATGCAACATGATGTGTGCGTTCAACATGATGTCTGCATACGCGAGCGAGTACTGGCCTGAGAGAGGGAGACCAAAAGACTTCTGCATGTCCGTAGTTCACCTGCATGTCCCTTCCTTTATAAATCCCTGCTTTTTTAGTGTCATAATGGCCATCTCTAAGTCTTCTATCCCAGGCCCTTCTGCACCAACATTTAAGGACAGTGTCACAATAGGTACAAGAAACAAGATAACACTGCCTGGTAGTGTAGCCATGGATCTGACTCGCTGTATTCAAATGGAATCACAGCAGGAGCGTGAAGTGTGATGGATGTCTGCATGTCTGTTTCACAACACTGTGATCTGAGGGAATAGGAACCCACAGTGATGCTCCGCCTCTGACGGCGGTGGCAGGGTTGGGAGAGGGAGGACAACAACAACGATAGCTAAAGATGATTTGTGGGGCGACGCCAAGGCAAAGTGACACAAAATGAAGCTAAGTGTTGCTTCCCTTCCGGAGCTGAATGGCCAGGGAGAACGCCAAGCGTAACATTTGCATTTAATAAATATACTGCTTGGCTGAGGGTAAAGAACACCTGATCAGAGGCAGTAGGACGTGATGTTCTGTCAGATTTAGTGTGAAATCCTTTTAAAGAAGCCTTCCTGTTTTTTGAACAGCAGCGATGTTGGAACCGTGGAAAAGATCGACACAGTAGAAAGTCGATGCAAACAGCACATATTTCTTTCTGGGTAGATTAAATAGAGAACGCTCTGACATGTCATTATTCTGTTTTATCTATTGCCAGGACAAGCTTATCCACAACACTTCATCAAGGCTCTTTCTGTGTGGACAAAAAAACTTATACAGTATACACATTGTAACACAGTTCTAAAATCCTATATACACATGCACGCACAATTCTCTTTGCTATTCCCAGTACATCTTTCATTAAAGCAGGGTGCTGTGGTTGTGGGTTCAGGCCCGATTATGGGTTCTCTAAGTTTCCTTGGGCCCCCTGCTTAACATAGCGCAAAATTGGCATAGCGCTGCCGCGATTTGGGTTAGGTAAGTCAGATAAGTCTATCCTGCCACGTGGCTCTCCAGCGACTTCTTGTGTTCAGATCGGGTGCCTGTGAATTTAATAGATCCGAATAAAGGCTTCCGTGTTGGGTGAACAGTGCAAAAAATTATATGCGGCTCAGGTGACATGTGGTTGGATGAACCATGCACGCGCCACTTGTCACCCGGCAGATCTGCATAAGGCACGATTAGAGAGGGAACTGGGAAGGGAGAAAAATTTGGAAAATTCACAAAATAGTGTGTCCTATGTTGTGTCTACTGGGTCTATTATTGGCACTCACCAGGCACTGGCATTGCTGGCAGTTCTCTACCCAGGTGTCTCCGCTGCTATAGGTGAGCAGGCCGTTCTGGTGCAGGCACTGGCTGCTGAGGCGTGGGTCACACTCTGGACAGCAGAACAGATCTGCTGTGGGGTTCTCACAGTCACACACCATCCTCCGACACATCACCTGACCCGTCTGCACAGAGGGGAGGGACACTGACTGTCAAGACTCGACATAAACCACGAGCCATTGTCTGGCGAAGCGCTGGTCTTTGGATGACTCCAGACAATGTTGTACGTAAGTTGTTTGTACGCAATGGTCTTCTGAAGTCCATATCCTGCCACACTCGATATTTGCTAGCTGTTGACCTTGGTTATTGATTTACTAAACAAAACAATAACATGTGTATTGCTCTCCAGTCACTCAGCTATTCAATACTGCTAATTCTGACTGACAGGTTCTCAATTTCTTCAATCAATTAAAATGACTTGTTTCATTACATATAATATTTTCTCGTCCCATCTTCCATAATCAAATGAATAATGTGACGCTTGATCGTTCAATACACATACTAATCCTCTGTAATCACCTGCTAGCATTGCCAGACACCAGAGATTGCAAAATGAAATGCTAAATTACTGAACGTGACAAGACTGCAGGCTCAACACCCAGAGGGAAAAAGTTCGATATATTTCTCTTTTTGTTTATGTAAAGACAGGTTCCACATCTTATATAACATCTCTCTCTCCATCAATCGTGTTTCCAGCTGAAATAATGAACAATCATCAAATGGCTTTCCATCAACTAACAGAACGGCTCTGGCCTGATCACTTGTTTTTTTACCCATCATTCTCAATTTCTCACCTGACAGGAGCAGACAGAGCACCTATCATTTTCCAGCACCCAGATCTGTCGGTTGTGTTTCACTTTGTTGTCATGTATACAGTCTCCAGTGCAGTTCTTTCCGTGGGGGCACCGACAGTCGTAGCCTCCATCCAGGTTGAAGCACACTGTGTCATTGGCACAGCTGTTCCGTCCGGTCTTGCATTCATTGATATCTGCAGGGAGCCAGGGAGATGACTTTAAGCATATGTTCACACACTGGTCAAATACTGGAGATAAGGACACATACAATCAGCCTCCATTACCCTTTCCAAACTACAGTCACAGAAAAACATTATTTTTTAGTGAAATTGTAATTCCGAGCAGTTATCTTGTTTCTTTACACTAATTCAGATCTCGGAGTCTATATTCGATACATTTCTTGAAATCCATCTGCAGGGATTAGCTAGTGACAGGTAATATGGTGCTATACAGCAGCGAGATAGACAAGCCAGACAGACTCTGAGCGCTGTTACTGCTGGGGCATATTGCCTCAGCGAGATTGAGGGTTTCCTTGTATTTTTACATGACAAGTTGTTGATTTAGATTTCACAAGAATACTCATTAGCATAAACGATTGTGACAGCTAAAACGTCCTGGGGTCCAATAACAAAACAAAACAACTTTACTAACAAAGACAAAAAATGTACAATAAAAAACTGAGAAATTGAGATGTTACAGACATGTAACAGAAAATCCATATATTTATATAAATGGAAAATAAGAACAATCTAGCAGTAGAGTATTACTGTGTGGTTGTTTATAGTGTGTACAGTACAATAAAAAACAATTAAAAATATTGTACAGGATTATAATTTTGTAACTACTCCTCTTTCAGTGACCATCTTAAAAACAGTGGTACAAATTATTTCTTGATATGTTACAGATCTGAAAGATTGATTTAGTTGGTACAATTATTCTCTACAATATCCATTTGAACAGAAATTGCAATGAGGACGTTATGAGATGTTGTTGATATAAATGATGCTTCTTAGGCCATGATTTTGTGTGTAGAAAAGCATTGCATATTGCAGGGAATCATTATCCAATATAAATATATTTTTTAGATTTTTTTTAATATGAAAACAATTAAGTTTTTACTGCGTTTGTAAGCAGGTCATCTTAAAGGTAATTCCATTGTTATGGCTCAAATTCTACATATAGCACCTTTAACCAGGCATGTTTATTCTGAACAGGTTTTATATCAGTGGTCCTCAAACCCTTCCATGGAGGGCCTAGTGTATGCAGGTTTTTGCTTTAACCTTGTACAAGCCTGATGGAGTAGCTCACTAATTGTTAAGGTTCTCCACTCACCTGGCAGTCAAGATCCTAATTATGCTCTAATTGAAGGGAAAGACCAAAAACTAGCATACACTAGGCCCTCCATGGAAGGGTTTGAGGACCACTGTTTTATAGCATCGACTTGGGCAAAACGTTACATGGGGAGTGTCTTGCTCACGGACAGAACAAAAGAGCTAACATATTGGTGGTTGGAGATCAGAACCAGAGAACTTTTGGACACCAGCCACCATGTTTGTGTAGGGAATGTCTAGAGCAGGGGTGGGCAAAGTTTTTTGCTTGAGGGTCACATTGAGGATTTGAAACCAAGTGAAGGGCCTTAAACTATAGCTATGCATGAAAAAATAGGAAATGATATTTCATTAAATTACCCCGGTCCCCTACACAATTACATGTGTATCCTACAGAAAATAAATGTTTTGTTTTGTAACACCATTTCCTTGTTTGACTTCTTAGAATTTAATCACTACTGTTTGTTTTCAAGATCATTTAGCCTACTCGCGACACCTGCGAATCAAGAAAACAGCACATATGAAAAATAAATTGGGTCAAAAATCGTTTATTAAATATAATCAACCCTTCAAGGTCTAAGGGGGTTGAAGTCCGCCTGGCATTATGTTGATATTTTGGCTTCTGAAAGGATCATAATTTGTCTTACAGTGAAAAGTTTTGGATTCAGAAGACTACTAAATTATTAACTCAAAACTATCCTATTGAGTCAATGATTTCATGCATAATGTCAAGTCCCAAAAATAAAAAAATGTTAAATTTTTTGTAAATTATTGTAAAATACATGTAAAACATGAAGAAAATCTTTGTAAAATCCATTTTGGCATGCCCTCGGGTCTTGAGAACCAGTGTGACAAAGTTTGGGGGACATAAAAATCAGTAAATAAAAAACTGTACATATTTTAAGTATTTCCCTTTTTTTCAACAAAAAATCTCCTACCCCCCTTAATAACCTGTTTTAGAGCAGGGTAATGTCCTACCTCTTTGCAAAAATGTTTTTTTGTCATTTTCAGTTTTTTGCTTCCTGTCTGTAATCAAAAAAAGTGACAAATACCCAACTTTGAGTGCAATATCTCCAGCTGTGATTAACCCACATGGATGAACCACCGCTCGTTATTTGCAGCAGAACCACCTCTTTCCATCGATACTAAGCATCAGCATGTATGGTTCACTCTCAGGCGTCAATCAACTTTCAAGATCTTTTAAAATTTATTTTAAAAATGCCTCGCGGGCCAGATCAAAGAACCTGGCGGACCAGATTTACCCCCGGTCTACAGTGTGTGAGGGGGGCGTGAGGAAGTGTGCCTCTTCCTCATTCTATGACGTGAGGGGCTGTTTTATTTACTTTTAATCATAATTTGATGGTTGAATTTGATCACGGCTCTGTATAATATTGCGATTGTTCACGAGAGGGCTTGATAAACAATTTTTTTTATCATGGCTGTGCGCCGGTCATAGGTACGAAGTTAAAGCCGAGAATTGTAGATCAGCAAAACGGTAATAAAAAAGTTATTCATCACATCCTCGACTGTACAATTGCTTTTCTACAACAGGTTACAAACATAACATTAAAACATTAAGTGACATATGTAATAGTTCCTATAGCAAAGTTTGTGTTGCTAGATAAGCAAGCTTGTCGTTAGATTTATTTTAACTGAAATTTTATAAAAATCTTGTCATGAATTCAATCTAATCGAGTTGGGCAAATGCAGTCAGCTGGGCACTGTTTCATTCCAACACAAGTAGTCCTGACACATCTTCAATTAAAATTAATTAATTTTGCACTATTACAAAACAACAGCTGGCATCACTGTCACCTGGTGCTGCTACAGTGCGGATTCGATGGCACTGTTCATGGCCCTGCAATTCTTAATGCCACCAAGAACCCAGAAAAATACTGTAGGCTACTAAGAGAATTTGACAGATTTACAATGTATGCACAATTATAAGGCAAGTTGTATTCTTGAGGATTAATTTATTTTTGAACATACTACAACTACAGTGCTCTGGTCAATCCAAAATGTAAATACACCTCAAACCTGAATAGTTAAAAAAGTAAAAGTGAGGTCTTAGCTTTCTTTGGAGAATATACTGTATATGAGTGTGCACAATTGTTAGGCAACTATTAGTGTGCAGAATAATTATGCAACCAAATGAAAAACTAAAAGTTTCCCATCTCACTTTGATTTTCATCTGTTAAAGTAAGAATAATAAAGAAACAACCCAAAATCTACAAATAAACATTTCTGACATTTCAAAACAAATCAGTTACCAATATAGCCACCATGCTTTTCAATAACAGTCATAAGACGTCCATTCATGGTGTCTATCAGTTTTTTGATCTGTTGACATTCAACCTTTTATGTAGCAACAACCTCTCAGACACTGTTCAAAGAGTTATGTTTTCACATAAATTGACCATTTAAGAAAGTACCAGAAGTTCTTAATAGGAATCAGGTGAGGAAGGGGACCATGTCATTATTCTTTCATCTTTAAGGCCTTTACTGGCTAGTTATGCAGTAGAGTACTTCAATGCATGTGATGGAGCATTGTCCTGCATTAAAATCATTGTCTCGTTGAAAGATGCCTACATTTTCCTGTACCACTGCTTGAAGAAAGTGTCTTCTAAAAACTGGCAGTAGCTTTGGGAGTTGAGTTTGAGTCCATCTTCAACCTGAAAAGGTCAAACTAGCTCATTTTTAATAATACCAGCCCACACCAGTACCCCACCTCCACCTTGCTGGCGTCTGAGTCGAAGTGGAGCTCTGTGCCCATTACTGATCCAGCCACGGGCCCATTCATCTGATCCGTCAAGGGTCACTCTCATCTCCTCAGTCCATAAAACCTTTGAAAAATCTGTCTTCAGATATTTCTTGGCACAGTTTTGACATTTCAACTTACAGTGCATCCGAAAGTATTTACAGCGCTTCACTTTTTCCAAATTTTGTTACATTACATCCTTATTCCCAAATAGATTAAATTAATTATTTCCTTCAATATTCTACAAACAATACCCCATAATGACAATGTAAAAGAAGTGTGTTTGAAATCTAAGCAAAATTATAAAAAATAATATACGAAAAAAGCACATGTACATAAGTATTCACAGCCTTCTTATGACACTAAAAATTTAGCTCATGTGCATCCTGTTTCCACTGATCATCCTTGAGATGTTTCTACAACCTGATTGGAGTCCACCTGTGGTATATTCAGTTGATTGGACATGATTTGTAAGGATAAGAGTGCTCTGAACCTCAGACCGGGGCGAAGGTTCATCTTCAATGACCCTAAACACACAGCCAAGATAACAAAGCAGTGGCTACAGGACAACTCTGTGAATGCCCTTGAGTGGCCCAGCCAGAGCCCAGACTTGAAACTAATTTAACATCTTAACTCCGATTGAACATCTCACCTATGCTCCCAATCCAACCTGATGGAGCTTGAGATGTCCTGCAAAGAAGAATTGGAGAAACCTCCCAAAAATAGGTGCCAAGCTTGTAGCATCATTCTCAAAAAGACTTGAGGCTGTAATTGCTGCCAACAGTCTTGTTTACTGATGAGTGCCGTGCAGTCCTGGATGGTCCAGATGGATGGAGTAGTGGATGGTTGGTGGATGGCCATCATGTCCCAATAAGGCTGTGACATCAGCAATGAGGTGGCAAAGTTTTGGTCCGGAATCATGGGGATAAAGCTGGTAAGCCCCTTTAGGGTCCCTGAAGGTGTAAAAATGACCTCAACAAAATATATTGAGTTTCTGACTGACCACTATCTTCCATGGTACAAAAAGAAGAATCGTGCCTTCTGTAGCAAAATCATCTTCCTGCATGAAGATGCACCATCTCATGTTGCAAATAATATTTCTGTGTCATTGGCTGCTATGGGCATAAAAAGAGAGAAACTCATTGTGTGGCACTAATCCTCCCCTGACCTCAACCCTATTGAGAACCACAAGCAAAAGATATATGAGGGTGGGAGGCAGTTCGCATCAAAACAGCAGCTCTGGGAGGCTATTCTATCATCCGGCAAAGAAATTCAAGCAGAAACTCTCCATAAACTCACAAGTTCAATGGGTGCAAGATTTGTGAAGGTGATATCAAAGAAAGGGTCCTATGTTAACATGTAACTTGCCCTGTTAATATGTGTTTGATTGAAATAGCTTTTGATTTCAGTAAATATGACTTCCTAGCACAGTTCTTTACAACCTATAAAATGTTTTGAATCTGTTGTGCATAATAATTTGGAACAGTGCATTTAGTTTTTTAGTTTTGAAAAAAATACTCTTTTCATTGGGTGGTTCAATGAAATTCAACTTATACCCTAATGGTTGGTGACTTGAAAATTATACTGACTGTCATTTGCATTGACTATTTAGGAAAATCACTAATAAACAATAATTTGGAATGTGGTGTGTGTGTCTTGTTCAGTGGTAGTCGGGTTTCAGCCTTCCTTATCTTGGCCATGTCTCTGAGCACTATAGACCTTGTAATTCTGGGCACTCCAGGTAGGTTGCAGTTCTAGAATATGCTTAATAATTATGCACATCTTGAAATAGGGCAGGGCTATTCAAATCTAACCCTACAGGGTCCGGAGCCTGCTTGTTTTCTGTTCTACCTCAACATTAATTGGACTCACCTGGTGTCCCAGGTCTAAATAAATCCCAGATTAGAGGGTTGCAATGAAAAAGTGGAGTGGATCTGGCTTCGAGGTCCAGAGTTGAATATGAGAGATATAGGGTGTTGATCTTCTTGGGCCACACCCTCCTCATTACACAGATACACATCACCTGATTGCTTAAATCCAATAAGCATTCCAGTTTATACAGCTTGGAGCTGGAACATATGCATAATAATAATGATATGGTAAAAATACTGACTTGCCTAATAATTGTGCAGTATTTTTTTGCGCAACAAACCTTGCACAGTCTGGGCAACATAGACGCTAGTGTGTTCACGCCGATTGGCTCTCGCCCTTTCACCTATGCAGAACACATGACTAGGATGCATGTAGAAGGCTGGTACATCATGTGCATGCTTGCTGATGCACTTCTCCAATGAGGCTATGAGGGTTATCTTTGTCCTCAAACATTCACGCAAGTCTGATTCATCTCTCTCTCTGGCGGGGCTTTACAGTTGTCTCTCATTTAATCTTGTCAGTAAATAGTGATATGCACCGCGGTTTACCAAGGGAGGTGGGGGGGGTATTTAAAGCATCAGTGTGCACAAAGCTGTGTTTGGCTGACCGCCATTTATAATTTGACTTGCTTAA